>BHFT01004730.1:0-20875 GCA_004320025.1 Laticauda laticaudata
CTTTCCGTTGTTGTCTGCTCTGTTTATGCAAATTTGGGGCACTTTTGAGAGCGGATAACAACGGATGGAAAATCTGCTCATCTGCTGTGTCCTTTTTACATATATTTTGCATCCGTTGGCCGGTGTTACCTAGCCTTAATTTAATCAAATGTCCCTAATGTATCTAGTAGGAGAGCCAGTTTGGTCTAGTGGTAAAGGCATCAGGCTAGAATGCAGGAGATGGTGAATTCTAGTCCCATCTTAGAAATGAATGCTGGCTCTGTGACTTTGGGCCAATCACCAGGAAATTGTGAGTTCTAGTCCTGCCTTAGGCATGAAAATTAGCTGGTTGACTTTGAGCAAGTCTCTCTCTCTCTGCCTTAATTACTTCATAGGGTTGTTGTTGAAGGGCAACTAGGAGGAGGAAACTGGTTTGATAAATCTGCCACCTGGAGTTATTTGTAGAAATAATAAAAATGGGAAAGAAAGAAAGAAAGAAAGAGTGTAGGTAGTTCTTGATTTTCAATCACAACTGAGCTCAAAATTTCTGTTGTTAATTGAGGCATTCATTAAATTATTTTTTGTCCCATTTTATGAACTTTCTTGCTATAGTTGTTAAATGAATCGCTGCTGGTTGTTAAGTTAATCTGGCTTCCCCATTAACTTGGTTATATATTATGTATTATGTCATAATACTATTTATTAAGTAATAATAAATAGTAAAATATAGTAATATTATGTCAGAAGATCAGAAAATATTATGATCATCACTTGTTGCTTGTATGTACACTGAGAGCTTATGCACCGGAAACAAATTATTTGTGTGTGTCCAATCACACTTGGCCAATAAAAAAATTCTGTTCTATTCTATTCTGTTCTGTTCTGTTCATTCCATTCCATTCCATTCCATTCCATTCTAATTTATTCTATTCTATTCTACATTCCAATATTCCATTCCATTCCACTCCACTCTATTCTATTCTATCCTCATGCTTCTTTATATCTGTAGGCTACAAAATCTTTTCTCCAACTGAACAGTGTGGAGAAACACTGGGATAATTTGACAGGTTAGGATAAGGAACCCAAATGAAGGAAAACAATGAACATAATGGAGCTGGTAAGTAAATTGTGCTTGTCATTGTCTTGCTGCAATTTAACTGCTGAGTAGGAAATGTGTTAGCGGTGGCCACATTAACCACTCTATCAAGGTCAAGCATGCTGAATGAGTTGCCATGGGAAACAAATTACAAAGATGTCAGCTAAAGCTTGAGGGTCTGATGCAGTGGAACTTTACCTATTAAATGCTTGAGAGATTTCAGGAACAACAGAAAGCTGAGAATGAGCACACCAGTAATAAGAAGGATGTATAAAGCAGATGTTACTTTGACCTTAGCTGTTTATAATTTGACTGCTAAGTTCTTGGCTCTCATTTTACCGGATGTATAAAGCAGATGTTACTTTGACCTTAGTTGTTTATAATTTTCGTTTATAAATAACGTTCTTGGCTCTCATTTTACCGGGGACTTGCCAGAAAGGAGTTAGAGAATGCAATGCATTTTTTCAGGGTGATAGTGCTACCAATCTAGCCTTTTCAAGGTCCCCATGTAATACACCCTGCAGAAGGGTCACCAAGTGAGGACTTTGCAGCAGATGTCCAACCCAGCTGAATGAGCAGAAAGAGCCACCAAATTAAGAGGAGAAAACAAATTTAGGAGGGAGTAATTCAAGTGTGAATAGGCTGTCTATTACAGAAGGACCCTGTAAAACCAAATATTCAACTGTGGCATTGGGTGTGGATAATTAAAAACTACAGACTATTAAATCTGCCTGTTGAGGTATAAGATTTAATAGCTGCCAGTTGCTGTAAGTCTGATGCAGTGTAAGGCTGATGCAATTGAAGATGAATCAGCATTGGTATTGCCTTTTTAAGACTAAGAAGGGGTCCACAGAAGTTTATATAAGGCAGCCATTAGAGAGCATGCTTCTCTCTCCTTGCATCCAGTATTCATTGCAGAGTTCTCGGTGTAGAGTTAAGAAGAAAGATTGCTTGTAAGGTATTTTGCCTACCATGTATATTTCTGCATATGTCTTGTATATCAACCACTGTTAAATATCTAAGTCTCTGTATGCTGAGTTTTGCTCCTGGGTTATCTTATAATTGTAGTCATGCTGCAAATGCTCTGATACCCACCTCTCTGTCCCAATTCAATTTTCTGAGACAGAGACTTTGTTCCAGGCAGAATCTGATAAAGGCACCAGGTTAGAAACCAGGAGAAGGTGAGTTGTACTCCCATCTTAGGCATGAACGCTACTGGGTGACTTTGGAAAGTCTCTCAGCTCAAAACATTTACAGGATTGTTGTTCTGGGGAAAATGGGAAGAGAAAGTATTGGCCACCTTGAGTTATTTATAAAAATAATAAAGGCAGGAATAGGATAGGGTAGGGTAGAGTAGAGTAGGGTAGGGTGTTGGAAGAAATATCCATCTGGTTCAGTTCCAAGCCAGGAGAAAGACATTGGAAACAAGGAGGCTGATTGGAAAGATGGTTTAATGATGAACAGAATGACCAACATGTGTGATTCTGGTGCAGCTGACCACATGGAGTTATAGGTGAGGGGGTTTTATATCTTCTCTTGGGTTTTGAACTTGAGCTTCCTGTTCCTGTGGAAGAACATGTATTCTATTGGCTGTTGTAAGGGCCATAGCTGACTCTGTAAGTTGCCTGAGATAAGTTTGGTTGAAGTTTGGAGGGTGTGCTGCAACTGAAATGACGCAATGAAGGGGCTTGTGTTCTGAAAGGGTGTTGGGCAATTCCTACTATGGCTGAAGGCAAATCTTACCTTTGTTCAGACCATGCTGCAGGGGATAATGGATTACCAAATCTGTATTTCTAAAAGCTAGCTGGTTTAGTATCTACTTGGGGCAGGGAGGTGGGCTGCTAAGTTTCTGAATCCCTTAGGATTTTTACTTCTCTTCTAGGGAAAATGTTTTATCCTGACTTTTTAATATTTCTCAAAACATTTCAACCTTCTAGGAGAGAAGGTGGGTGCTAACTTTCTACAATAAGATAGGGTAGGGTAGGATTGGGTAGGATAGGGTAGGGTAGGGTAGGGTAGGGTAGAGTAGAGTAGAGTAGAGTAGAGTAGAGTAGAGTAGAGTAGAGTAGAGTAGAATAACAGAACATGTGGCTTATTCTCTTTTTAAAATTCAAGATATTCATTCTTTGTTTGGCCAGTCTTTCCCAGGAAAAAAAAAACCTGCACACACATATGTGTATTCACACACATATTCTTATAAGGACTTACGGACATATATTCATACACACATATTCCAAAGAAGAGCTTACAGACAGATTTATGTGCTTTAAGGAGATTTTTGACCATGAAAATATCTATGAACAGGTGTTTTTCTGGAGCATGGATATAATTGTCCCACTATGCTAATTGCAAAAAATACAAGGGTAAAATAACATGGTGTGAAAATTTTTCTTTTGGTGATTGAGAGCTAAACATGGGATACTAAATCTCTTTGCCTTGCAGCTTATTTCAGACTTCTGATCCCCTTTCCTTCTTTCCCCAAGATCAAATGTGCCTTTTGCTAGAAAAAGGCAGAAAGTTATGCAGGGAGGCTACTTTCTAAGGGGGCATGCACCCCACTGCCCTTGCCGTACAGAGACAACTAGAGGTTTTTCAACATAACGCAAACAAAGTCATCAAACAAATCAGCAAACATAGTGCCAAACAGTAGAAAGATGCTCCAAGGTGGAGCACAGAAATCCCAGTCAAGAAAACAAAAAAAAAAATGTCTAAAAGTACAATATCTAAGATGGGATAATGTCATCCTGAGCTCAGTTCCTCTAAAGTCAGATTGTGTTGCATGAGAGAATAGGTGGAGGGTCAAAGAAGAGAAAATCAATTTAGCACAAGGGAGTGGAGTGCAATGCTGCATCCACCATCTTGGAGTGCAATGCTGCTTCCATCATCTTGACTTTTTTACTAACATCTCTGCTGACATCACAGTTCCCACTGCATTCCCCCTCCTCCCCCTCCTCTTCTTCCTCTTCCTCTTCCTAGTGTATTCCCACAGGTGCATAATTGTACGCCACTTTGCATAGTCAGCTGCGCCTGCAGGCACAGGCCTATAGCTTGCATATCTTTGTTGATGGTGTCTTGCTATCTCTGTTTTGGATGGCCATGAGTCACCAGCCATTCACTTCTAGTTGGTCACCAGTCTTGGCCATGGTGGAAGGTGCTGCTCTCTGGACATGTCCATACCAGTGGAGCTGGCCTTCTGTCATCTTCACTATAATTGGTGCCACACCAAAATGTTGTTGAATGGTGACATTTGTCATGTGGTCAAGAAGGGAGATGTCCAATGTCCAACAGAGCATTCTCATTTCAATGGTATGGAGATAGCTTTTGGTTCCTGTTGTTGCTGCCCAGCATTCAGTGCCATACAATACCCCTGCATTGTGGCAAATTAATTTGGTAGCCTAACCCTTTGGTGGTGTACCTTGCAAAGTGTCCAATAACTTACCAAGTTGATCCTGGACTGGATACAATGAAAAGGTGTCAAGATCAAGGAGACTTTGTGCTGAGGTCAGTTCCTGGTGACTAAGAATTCTGGAAATTGAAGTCCAGAAGTCTTAAAGTTGCCAAGGCTGGAGACCCCTGGTCTAGCCCATAGTCTTGGAAATTCATGTTGTTCTTCAGTTGCTAAACCATGCCAACCCTTTGTGACCTCATGGACTATGGCAAACCAAACCCCCTTGTCCTCCACTGTCTCCCTGAGTCTGTCCAAATCCATATCCACTGTTTCAATGACCCTATTTAGCCATCACAACTTCTGCTGTCTCCTTCTCCTTTTGCCTTCCATCTTTCCCAACATCAGGGTCTTTTCCAATGAGTCTTCTCATTTGTTCATCAATGTATTTGATCTCAGTATCTGTCCTTCCAAAGAAGAATTAGGTTGATGGGAATTCCTAGGGACCTCTTATTGAAGAATCTCAGGTCTGAAACTTCTATTTTCCATCTTCCAGAACCTAATAAAAGTCTTCCCTCCAAGCATTATGCAGGCTGCAAACTGGGACCCAGCTCCATCTAAAAGCTACTTTAATTGAGATGGGTTATAACAAGGGCTATAATTAGGATTGCAATGAACCTCCGCTTCCTCCTCCTTATAGTTCAGTGAATTAGGGAGGTATCGCTCTGAATTGCTTCTTAATGCTATCTTAGAGTTCTATTTTTTTTAAAAAAGGCTCATCTCTATTTGCCTAGATAATGTTTCCACCACACCTCTCTCAAGATCAATTTCCTTACTCTCTACACAGGCTAACCTTGCTTATCTTCTGGCTCAGCCAAAAAAAATCAGCTGAACAGTATCACCTTGTGACACTTACAATTTTCTTAAGTGTTTTGAAATATCTCATTTCTGCTTGTCCATTCAATCATCTGCCCCTCCTTCCCTCTCTCCCTCCATTCATTTCTCCATCTCTCCATCCCTCTGTTTCTCCATCTGTAAGATACCTTTCTGTTCAATTCCTGCTAGCCCCAAAGGGGATAGGTTGACTGCAAAACTCAACCTGTGGGGTCCTTTGTCATTTCTGATCTTGGGGGAAGAGAATGAGATTTCCAGCATTGATGATGTTGTTGCCTAGCTGGGTAATGAAACGTCCTCAAGAAACAACCATGTTCAGAAAGCATCAAGGACCCCACAGTTTAACCCTGAGCTACAAACACTGTTTTTTATTAGTAAAACTCACTCTTAAGCTTTCAGTCACCGCCTTACACATTATGACTTTCATGACCCAGAAGATTTTCAAAAGGTGGGTGAATACAGCCTGAACTCCAGGCTAAGGCTGTGTCCACCCACCTCCCCTGGAGCTGAACTGAATAATATCTGCTAATAAATGCACACTATGCCCGCAATTGGTTTTGACTGCTCCTGTTGCTTGCAAAGGCTGAACTCATCTGTGAATTTGAGATGTGTGTATCAGAAATCCTCCATTTCCTCTCCAGCCACTCCCTTTCCAAGGCTATGCAAGTTCCCTCAGGCACAAGGAAATGCATGAATTTTTATTTGACGAGATGAAAGGAAGGCTCTTGGACAATTGGGAAGTCTCCCTTTTGAAAAGTTTATTAGGAAATTCAGGAAAATACAAGTGAGTTAATTAAATTCAAAGTGAAACTCTAGGGATTTAAAAAAGAAAAAAGAAAAAGAAAAGAGGAATCTTTCCTTCTGCAAGAATAACATTGCTTATTTTATTAAAGAAATTGCTTTGATGCTAGGGCATTTATGGCAATGAAGGGAAAAGTGCCAACACTGAGATCTGATTTCCTTCTAAATAGGGCTCTGTCTTAAGGAATTCAAAAGGGAATTAATGACAGATGTGTATATAGTGCCAAAGAAGAATAGAATAGAATAGAATAGAATAGAATAGAAACTTTCTGACAGTGAGAACAATCAACCAACAGAACAGAAGTTGCCCTCAGAAGTTGTGGGAGTGCCATCACTTGAGACTTTCAAGAAAAGATTGGACTGCCGTTTGTCAGAAATGGTGTAGGGTCTCCCACTTGAGCAGGAGGTTGGACTAGATGACCTATAAGGTCCCTTCCAACTCTGATTATCTGTTATCTGTTAGAATAGAATGGAATGGAATGGAGTGCAGTGCAAGACAATGCAATGCAATGCAATGGGGGAGGAGAGGGGAGGGGAGAGGAGAGGGTTTTTTAAATTTATTTATTTATTTATTTGTCAAGTGATTATAAGATTATAATATTATACAAGTATAGCTATAAACATAGTTATGAATACATGAAATAGATACACATAAGAAAAATAAAAAGAAACAATAGGACAAGGATGGTAGGCACGTTGGTGCACTTATGCACGCCCCCTATAGACCTCTTAGGAAAGGGGCGAGGTCAATAGTAGTAACAGTCTAAGGTTAAAGTTCTTGGGGTTTGGGGAAGAAACCACAAAGTCAGGTGGAGTATTCCAGACATTGACAACTCTGTCGCTGAAGTCTTATTTCCTGCAATCAAGTTTGGTGCGATTAACCTTGAGTTTGTATCTATTGTTTGTTCTTGTGTTGTTATGGTTGAAGCTGAAGTATTCATTAACAGGTAGGACCTTGCAATGTATGATTTTATATAATATACTTAGATTGGACCGAAGGTGGTGTAGTTCTAGGTTTCCTGGGTCTAGAATTTCAAGTCTAGTGGCATAAGGTATTCTGTAATGAGTATATTATACTAATTATTAATTATAGTCAGAAATAGGTAATAGAAAAGATGAGAAGGATAATAGTAATACAGCCTTACTAGATAATTTAACAGTGTTGTGGGAATTAGTTGTTAAGCAGAGTGATGGCATTTGGGGAAAAACTGTCCTTGTGTCTAATTGGTTCTAGTGTGCAGTGCCCTATAGAGTTATTTTGAGGGTAGAAGTTGAAACAATTTATGTCCAGGATGTGAGGGATCTGTAGTTATTTTCACAGCCCTTTTTCTGGCTCGTACAGTATACAGGTCCTGAATGGAAGGCAAGCTGGTAGCTGATGAGGTCTATAAAAAGTTGAGATCTATAAAAATAGATTAGCAGCTGAAATAAAACTCAGGCCTTTTCCAACACCTAAACCTGCCCGGGGTCCTATCTTATTTATTTGCTTCAACAGTGTGTTTTGTTAACCCCCTTTCAAGACTGCAGGTCTCCAAAGGGCACTTGGAGTAAATAACCAACCACTATAAAGACTATATTTGCCTCTCACCTTTATTTGGTACAAATCAAAGACTGTGTACCTATTGGTCCAATCTTCTCCCCAGCAACAACCTGTTTTTGAAGTAGGTTGGCTGAGAGAGAGAAAGAGTCACTGGCCTAAAGTCACTCAGCCAGCAGTCACAGAACTTAGAATAATAGAGTTGAAAGGAATCTTGGAGGTCTTCTAGTCCAACCCCCTGCTCAAGCAGGAAACCCTATTTACCATTCCAGACAAATGGTTCCCCAGTCTTTTTTTTTTTTTTATGATGCTCAAGGACAAGGGAGACTTACTACAATTCGTTTAGTGACCAAAGTTACAATTGACACTGAAAAAAGTTTTGATTTTTCAACAATCTTGCACTTAAGATCATTGTACATAACTCCATCTGATCAAATTTGGACACTTGGCACTGGCATGTAGTGTGCATGATTTATCTATATTGTTTGTCTGTCAAACATGTACAAGATACAGTATAAGTATTGAAGATAAACATGAACCAAGGAAAGTAAATACAGATAAATGGGACAGTAGACGGAATGGTAGGCATGCTGTACGCTTTATGCACGTCCCTTTAAGGCCACTTAAGAATGTGGGTGAGGTCCACGGTTAGACAGTTTGACGGTTAAAGCGTGTGAGGCGTTGAGGCTGTAACAATGGAGTTCAGTAGATCTCAGGCGTTGACCACTCTGTTGCTGAGTCTATTTTCTGCAATCAAGTTTGGAGATATTAGTTTACCTGAGTTTGTATCAGTGTTTGCCCATGATATAATTGTACTAGGCTTTGAAGAAATTGTACAAGGTAAGTGTTGTAGCAGACAATTTTGTTACTCTGCTTAGATCAGACTTCAGACAACACAGTTCAGATTGTGTCAGAGCCCAGAATCACCTGGTAGCGTAAGGTATTCTATTTTGAGTGGAGAATGGAGTACTCTTCTCGAGAAATATCTCTGAATCGCACTCTATTGTGGTTAGATCCGATATACAGTGTGGATTTCCAGGCAAGATGAGCTGTATTCAAGAATTGGTCTGGCCAAAGTTTTGTATGCCCTAGTGGGGCAATACAACGTTACAATTGCAATGTCCCAGATCACAATTGTCCTCCATTCCTACTTTCCGTAGTTTGAGAACGTTCTTTCAAAACATGCCCTGGTTTAAAAAGGAAAAACACGGGAATCTTAAATGTCGCGTGTTCGAACGAACAGTTATCTCCACAGCACAAGGATAGTTATTTTATTATATTTGTATAAAACACAAGCCCGAACAAGAAAGAGAGAAAGCATGCTGCAAACTTGATCTATTATAAAATTGAAACCAGCTGGCAGTGGGTTGAATATTTATTCCTGGGTCACTCTGGAGAGTGCTGAGTCTTTTCACCATTTGTTTTTTGCTTCTGCTGGCCTTACCATACAATTCATTTTAGCTTTGATTTGGGAAAGATGCAGAAGCAATAACCATCTCTATGTCCAAGATGGAGCCTGATGCGCATATTCATTCTTATTACAGTGTTTCGCTCAGTTTAAAAATGATCACAGGTTGAGTGACAGGGTAATTCGAGGGCAGACAGCAAAACTTTAACTTTTGCGAGGGAGGAAGGAACATAGTATTATTAAAGTCACTCACAGAACATTAGTCAGTCATTGCTGGTTTGTGTCTTGAACTACAGATTGAAAGATTTTTCAGACAACTGAGGGGGAGAAAAAGGACTCCCAGGACATCTTGTACTGAGGCAAATATATATATTTGAAAGCACACATGTAAGATGACCCACGGAAAAACTTAAAAAGAAAAAAAATTGATTCCATACAGAGCGCTGGATGATGCAGATGAGATTCTGCTGAGAACGTGCTAGCAACTTTTAACAGAACTTAAGATGAGCTACAAACTTGTACAGAAACTACAATGATCGTGGCGATAATACGCCGAAGGAAAGCTAAACAGCACAAATGTAGAGTTACCCGCGAAGCTAAAAAAAAAAACAAAAAAAAAAAAAAAAGACTAGATAGTATATGGTATACATATATGGTGTGGTGCGTTAGCTTCCTTGCGTTATTATTTGAAAACCAGGAACTAACTCAATCAGAAGCTGGATAATCGCAGAGAGTTCTGGCTGAAACCGTTGCTAAAACTTTAACAGACACTACAATTGATGTGGGATAGATACCCGGAAGCGAACGGGCTAAACAGCACACATGTAAGTACGCTGCGACGAAGCCTTGAAAAAAAACAAAACGAAAAAACAAATAGTATATAATAGTATATATAGTATATATATATAGTATATATTTATAATATATTATGATTATATATTATATAATAATATGGATGCTTTGGTTATTCGTTTTCTCCCGCGTAGAATTGGAAGTATTCTAGGCAAACGTTTCGAGTGAGTCTCTATTCATCATCTTTCGAGTGTTTCGTTCAGCTCTGTGCTTCTCAGGTAATGTTGAGCTTGCAGCTGCTTCTTCCTTGTTAACTGCTTAGTGGTGGGTGTGACGTGATTGGGTGGGTTTGGCTGGTTTCTGATTGGTTAGGGTTGCGCGTGTTCTGATTGGCTGGGGTGTATTCTGCTGTAGGTGGGCCGTGGCTGTCCTCGGTTGTCTTAAGTTGCTGGATTTAGCTGGTGAGCCTGTGTCTTGCGGTTTGTTGCTTCGGTCGCGATGGGATGGGGAGGAGGAGAGGAGTGAGTGCGGGAGGAGTGCTTGTTCGTGGTCGTGCCACATCTCATGGGTGGGGGTGTCCAGTTTGCTTGCTTGTATGGGGTCAGAGGGGTTGAAGTGGGTTGTTGGATCTGTGCAGCTGCCGAAGGTATGGCTTTCTGGTTCGTGGTCGTGTCTCCTTTCTGTGCGTTGAATTTTTTCTGCCATGGAAGCGTGGTGGGGGGTAGCATCTTGTGTGGCACTTGTGGGTGTGGGGTTCTGGTGTCGATTCTTCATGTAGTACTGTTTATTATGAGGCAGTTTGCACATGCGTTGGTAGGTCGGGAGTGTATCAGTCTCGTTTTATTCATGCTGTGTGGGCGTTTTTGCTATCCTCTATGGCTCTTGATTATTGCTTGTAGTTGAAGTGTTTGGGTTTTTGGCGATGGTTCTGGTATTTTGTAAAGTCAATTTCATGTCTTGCTTTTTGATTAGTTCTTGTGTTCGTTCAATGCGGTGCACTATTCTTCTGTTAGTTTGTCCTATGTATGTGCTGGGGCAGGCAGCTCAGCAGGGATTTTCATATGTACTCCTTGGTTTCTAACTGATAGTCCACCATCCTAAAGGAACCCCTAAAGACAAATCGCGTTAGAAAACCATGGGAGTATATGTGTGTGTGTTGTGTGTCTTTGTGTGTGCTTTTAAGTTTCGGGCGGTACTTACATGAATGCAGTTCGAGCTTCCTTGGGTATTATCCCACGTCATGTGCTAGTGTTCGTGTTAAATTGTAGCTCATTGGTGTGTTCTGTGAAAGTTGTGAGCAACGGTTTCAGGCGAATCTATTCTGCCATATTGCAGGGCGTCTGAGATGGAAAGTGGTGTCTCAGCTTCTCTGTTTCAAATTTGAGGGCTGGTCTCTTCTGAGTTGGGCTATTAACCTGGTCTGTGTTCAATTGGACTGTTGGAGTTTGATTGATTGGTGTTCTGTTTCGTTCAGTCTGTTCTGTGTGCTGTTGGATGTGGCTGGCACCACTCTGTTCTTGTGTGGAGGCTTTCAATGCAGCTTGGCGTCCGTTGAAGGCACGGGGATGCTCTTCATCAGGCAACTGGGTTTCGAGCCTGGTGCCTGGTGGGCGGGTGTTGAGATGGAGCATCAGAGGATTCTGTCTTGTGTGTTCAGGTGTGGGGGTGTGTTGGTGGGAGGCATCAGAGGGAGTCTTGTCTGTGCTCAGGTGGTTTGTACGTGTTTTGTGGTGTGGAGATCTTGTCTATTTGAGAGTCGCAGGCTTCCAAAGGATGACAGTCTGCTGGAATCATCTCTTCTATCATTGCTGTCAGGTCTTTTTTTCAATCTCTATGGGCTTCTCTGATGATTTCTGTGCTGGGTTTTCGTATGGTGGGTTCTGGTGGTGCCATTGAGTTGATGGTTTGTGACCGTGTGGTTTCATGTGTTGGGACTATGTAGGAGTTGGTTCCAGGCTTTTTTACTGGCATTGTTTTGTGTTATCATAGCGGGGTACTTCATCTTTGTTGGTCTTGTCATGTATGTGGCCGGCATGTATGTACAGGGAATTTCGGTTATGCCGTTGGTTTTCCAGGTCGAATTTTGTCTTTGGGGTTCCTCAGGATGGCTGCTGATTTTTGTGCTGTTTTGAGGCAGTCGTTGAGTGTGAGCCTTGTGTCGGATATTCTTGACATGAGTTTATCTTGTAGTACCTCTTATGTAGGGCAAGACGGCTGTTCATAAGTACTGTTGGGGTCTTCTGAGGTTCTCTGGTTATTGTCTTGTGGTGTTTTTTGTTTTTTGATTCTGGGTGGAGTGTGATTTGTTTGTGTGGAGCCATGGCTGTCGACTAGCTTCGTCAGGGCTGCTGAGTTCGAGTCTTTATATGTGTCTTATCTGCCAGGGTTTGGTTTGGCTAAGTTAAGTGGTCTTTCGCCACAGGAATTTATCTGTGGTGGGTGTGGTGGTTGGGCGTTGACGGTGAGCGGTTGGTGTGTGTTTTCTTTTGGTATATGGTGTGGTGCCAGCTGGTGCCACTGTTCTTTTGTAGTTAGTACATTAGGAATGGTGTTGTTTGTTTATTTCTGTTTCATGGTGTTGAAGCGATTTTGGGTGTGGTGTTGTTTAGGTGTGGTTAGGAAATGTTTTAGCGTCTTCTTTTCCATCGGCCAAATGCACAGAAGTGTCATCGAGTATTCTTAGCCGAGTAGTTTGGGTGTGGTTGTGGTGGCGTTTAGCAGGGCGTTTGGATTTCGGAATGTCGCTTCATGAACAGGGTTTGCAATGAGGGTGACAGGTGGTGTTCCAATAGGGGGCTCCTTCAATGTTGCTTGGTAGTCTTTGTCTTTGTATATGAAATATGTGTGTTGTTAAGGGCAGTGGGTTCTGTTAGTTCCGATGAGGGTCTGTAGGGTGGTGGTATTTATTTTTGATGATTCCAAGAGGTTTCTTTTATCGGGACTGGAGGAATAGTGAGACCACGGCAAGACTTACATAGCAGATCTGTTTGTTCTACGTGTAGATCTTGATTATTTCTGAAGAAGTGTATAGTTTTGTCACTATAAGGCTGCGGTTCGAGCATGGGGCTGTAGTTGTTTTGCTTAAGTATTTAGCTAGGTTTTGCTAATGGGTGCTCCTATGAGGCTGACTATGGGGCTGAGGTATGCCTTTTTGTGTATTTTGGAGGGCGCGTGATAATTTGGGGCAGGTCGTAGAGATTGTTTCTCTGTGGATTGATGCTGTGGTGATTGAACTGATGAAGCCACATAAGCAAAGACCAGGACAGCGACGATCATGCCCAGAGAAAAATCTGTCTAGATGCCCCAAGATGTATACGGCTCCCAAAATACGACAAGGGAGCTTACCCCTAGACCCATAGTCGCAGCTCGCAGAGAGCCACATTACCAAACGTAGTCTAAATCTTAGCAACACACTGCAGCCCCATGCTGAAACCGCGCTATATGTACAAAATCTCATCCAGCTGTCTTGAAATGGATCAAAGAATTACACGTGGAAACAAGGAAGAGTCTGCTTGTAAGTTTCGACGTGCGTTTCACTTGATTCACTTCAAGTCCCAATAAAAGAAACTCTTGAAATCATGGCAAATAATAAATACCAACCAACTAAAGACCTTGAAACTAACAAGAACACTGGCCTAACAAACACATATTTCATATACAAGGGGACAGAAGAGTCAGGCAAATTTGAAGAGGCCCCTGATGGGATCACCGACGTCACCCGTTCATTGCAAGACCGTGTTCATGTGCAAGAATTTCGAGATCCAGGAGCCCTGGCTAATGACCGCACAAACCCAAACTAAATGGCTAAGAGTAACATCGATGGACCATTTGTGATTGTGCGCGCATGGAAAAGAAACGCTAAACAATTTGCCTAACACACCCTAAAGCAACCGACACACCCCAAATCAAGTTCTACCGATGAAACAGAAATAAACAAACAACTACCATTCCTAGATTGTACTGATCTACAAAAGGAACGGATGGCACACTGGACACACCGATTATACCAAAAGAAACAACACGCAACCGCTACCTCAACGCCAATCACCCACCACCAGCACGAAGATAAATTCTGTGGCGGAAGACACTAAATTACCAGAACCAAAGCGGCGGCGATAGACAAGTATAAGACTGAACTATGCACCCTGACTGAGTATTGACAGCAATGGCTTCCACAAAAACAAAACACGCTTGATCCACAACAAGCCAGCCAAGACATGAACAGAGACTAGAGACAGACAGACCTATGAACAGCTGTGTCTGCAGCCCTAATAGAGGTACTACAGATAAAATAGTAGTAATACTACACAGGCGATCACATCAAGACTGCCTGTCAAAACAGACAAGAAAATAGCAGCCATCCTGAGGGAGCCCAGAAGAAAAATGACCTGGAGAAACCAAGGATATACGAGAATTTCGCCGTGGTACATCATGCCTGGCCCACATACATTGACACGGAATAGAAAATATGTACGCCGCCTAGATGAACACAAGAAACGTGCAGTAAAAAGCTGGAACACACCTGCCTCGCTAGTCCAACCATGTGAAAAACCACATGGGTCACTAACCTCAACGGTGTCAATGGCACCAACCCTAGCACTATAGAAACCCCAGCACAGCAGATCATCAGAGAAGCCATAGAGATTGAAAAAAGACCTGACAGCATGAATAGAAGAGATGATTCAGCAGAGCTCGGCTGGTCAAATCATTTGAAGGCGCTGCCACTCTCAGATAGAAAGATCGTTCCACACACAAAACAGACAAACAACCTGAGCCACAGACAGACCCCCTCTGATGCCTCCAAGCTCGAAACACGCGCCCACACCCTGGACACAGAGCAGGACTCCCTCTGATGCTGCACCTCAAACACCCCCCGCACAGGCCCCAGGGAAACCAGCTTTGCTGATTGAAGAGCGAGCCGTCCTTTCACACGGAGCCAAGCTTGCATTGAAAGCCGTCCAACAACAAGAAGCAGAGTGCTTCAAGCAAGTCAAAGCCACAAAACGACGAAGAGAAAGCCAGAACACCAATCAAATCAAACTCGTCAAGTCCAGATGAACACAGACCCAGGTTAATAACAATCAGAGAGACGCAGCCTGGCAAATTTGGAGTTGAAACAGAGGAAGTGAGACACACTTCCATTCAGAAGCCTGATGATGGCAGATGAGATTCTGCTGAAACGTTGCTAATATATATTTTTCTTGGCTCATTTTAGAAAATATAAAGGATAAGGAGCTGCAGTCTGGTGCTTTATTCAAAAAAGTGCTCATCTAGGTGTTTAAGAACATGTTGAGAACATCAGGGGAACTTTAGGGAGAAAACTTGCCTAATTGTCTTCTGATCAGTTGGGGGCTATCGGAAAAGACCTTTTTCCAAAGTAGCCATTTTGTGGAAAAGTCCATAAAGGATTCTCCAAAACCCCAAAGTTCTCATTGAACCAAGACATCTGCTATCCAGAAGTCTAATGTTAGATTATTTGACATGGTAGATGAATGATAAAAGTGTTGAGCTAGCATTAGAGAAAGCCCAGATTTAAGTTTGTCCCAAGCTATGAAAGCTCACTGTATTTAGTTGAGTAATACTCAACTTACAACTGTTCATTTAATGACTGTTTGAACATACAACAGCCCTACTGAAAAAAAGTGACTTGTGACCATTTTTCACACCTAGGACCATTGCAACATCCCCATCGTCATGTGATTAGAATAGAATGTTGTTGTTATTGCAAAGTCATGTCCAAAGCATTACGACCCCATGGACAATGTTCCTCCAAGCCTTCATGTCCATCTTCTGGAGTCCATTTAAGCTCATGCCAACTGCTTCAGTGACTCCACCCAGCTATTTCCTTCTCTGACATCCCCTTCTTCTTTTGCTCTCAATCTTTTACAGTGAGTCCGTCCCTCTCATTAGGTGGCCAAATAAATAACAGAATTGGAAGGGACCTTGGAGGTCTTCTAGTCCAACTCCCTGTTTGAGAAGGAAACCCTATGCCATTTCAGACAAATATTTATCTACTCACTTCTTAAAAACACTCACAACGTCTGGTGTCAAGTTGTTCCACTGGTAATTGTTCTAACTGTCAGAAAAATTCTCCTTATTTCTAGGTTGGTTTTCTTCTTGATTAGGTTCCATCCATTGCTTCTTGGCCTACCTTCAGGTGCTTTGGAGAATAGTTTGACTCCCTCTTCTTTATGGCAACCCCTGAGATATCAGAACACCCCTACTGTCTATCATGGCACCCCAGTCCTTCTTTTCATTTCACTGCATAGGTAGCAGTGTCCCTGAAGTCATGTGATCACCTTTTGCAACCTTCTGATGACCCAAGTCATTGGGGAAGCCAGATTCACTTAACAATGGTGTTACTAATTTAACACCCTCAGTGAATCACTTAACAACTGTTGAAAGAAAGGACATAAAATGAGGCCAACTAATTAAGAAAAGTCTTGCTTAACAACAGAAATTTGGAACGCAATTGTGGTCAAGGACTAACTGTAAATTTCTGCAAGCAAACAACCAAGTTCAGAGATCACCAAGGAATCTGTAGGATATATTGACAGAAGCCTGAGAGTGCATCCAACACAGCAATTTTTCAAGGACAACAAAGTCAAGGCAAATCTGTTTCAAGTCTTTCTCATTCTCTATACTTTCCCAGGGCTGAATAACCCTTTCACCAGGGGTGGGATTCTACCTGTTTGCACCTATTCGCTAGAATTGGTTGCCCATGTCACACTGCACCAACAGATGGAAAGAGGATATAAAACGGAGAAAAACGCTTGCCATCCGTTGGTTAACGCGATGCATCCATTCTGTACTCACTGCATATGTTTTTCATACGCTCTATCCGTCCAGCATCCATCTACTGAGATTTCATCCGCTCAAAAAGTTTTGAGCTGCACAAAACATTTTGAGCGGATAAGTATCCAATGCGTCCATTCGTACATCCGCCCGACATATACGAGAACAATCCGATTATACCGTCCATATCATCCACTCACGTCCGTCATATCGCACTAGGCAATCTGCTGGCATCCAGCAAACTCGAAATCGCTCCAGCCAGAAAACGGGACACTAGGAGGAAGCGTAGAACGGAATGCGGAACAGACACACAGCATGAGTTAGCACGGACGTAGAAGGATGAAAGCAATGCAGCAGATATAATAGCATTAAAATGGAAAAAAGACATTTCATATGTAGGGGACGTATCTTCGGATATTTAATGCCAATTGTCTGGTGATGTCTAGAGACTGCGGAAAGGACCACCTAGCGAAAACCTATTATTTCTCTAAAAAGGGGGAGGAAATCACTCTGGATCTCACTTTCAGTCCAGCAGCCCTGCGGGTGTGCAACACCTCTTTCAGCCTTTTTTGGAAATTTCTGTTTTTGCTTCTTCCCACAAGCAATTCGTTGATTTTCTTTTCCACAGGATCCAATTGGATTTGCACCAGATCATCGAACAACTCCTTTGTGTAGCCGCCACATCATTCCACACACCGTGCTAATCCCTCTAAGGCTGCTTCACCTGTCTGTTCCTTACGCAAGGAAAAGGAGGGCGTTATGTCAAGGAAGTGTGTGGTCGAGGCGATCGCCGAGAAGAGGCGAGGTACGGACCATATGACAAGCTGATGGTGGATAGCTGAGAACGAAGACCCTCGTGCATTGCCAGCACTTCATGGAGGATGCCACAGCCATGTTGTGACGATGGTGTGGAAGGGCTAGAACCCAGGTTTACCAAGGCAAACACTTAATTTTTCATGGCCCAGCTGGGACCCTGGCTGAAAGTGCGCACACTCTGCGCCACCTGGCCTCCGGGGACACATACAGAAAACATGCAGTGTGCCTGAGGATGGCACAACACCATTCAGCATTGTGGTCAGAGAAGATGGTGCGAACCATCATCGTAAGAATTACTGGAGGAGCTCTCCAGTTGCCCCTCTACCATGAGAAGCCTGAAGAAAGTTTGCAGAGCAGTGGTATTCAGAGTTGGAATCCCCACACCATTGGAAGCCATAGATGGCCCCAGCACGTTGGGCCTTGCAAAGCTCCAGCCAACGCAGGGTTACATATTATTTCAACTACTAGGGCTTCTTCAGCATTATTCCTTCTTTCGTCGAGTATGTCCACGATTGTGCTCTGACTACAAGTTCATGTACTCAATGCTTTCATGGCAAGGGGTCAGCCTTCGGATGTCAGCGGTATCTACTAACGCAGACTCTCAAGAAGGTGCTGCAATGCTATCTCATCATGGGCTCTCCAGACCTATGAACCGGCCTGGTTCTCAACAACTATATACTAAGAGTTGTGCCCTACTTCAGTTCGGTGGGTGATGATGCCTTCTTCTCTCAAACTTCCTCATTAGCTCTACACTTCCAATGTGCCTCACCAATGAAGAGGGATCTTTCAAACTACAGCTGTCCAGGGAAGGCAGGTGGTGGAGAATGCCTTTGGCATTCCTGGCCAAAGTTACCAGGTACTTCTCACCACCCTATGCAACATCACCAGAGACGGTAAGGAACATCGTGGAAGCTTGGCTGCATCCTGCCTTTTGAACAATCTCTATGCACATCCGCTACCCAGTGTGTGCAGAAAGGCGCGCTGGACGCCAACAAGCAATGGGGACATGAGGCCGTGTTGTGAATGGAGACAAGGAGTAAACCTGTAGACACTGTGGGTGCTAGCCCAACAGAGCTTCCGTGAAGGGAAGAGAAGCAGCGCAACCTCCTGAGACACTGGTGGACTCCCCAGGCTGGAGCAGCTGGAGTGGCAAGACAGGCTGGTAGATCCTTGAATGGAGGGCTCCTTCAGCCTGTTCTCATCATTAGTGATGAGATTGGCATGTCATGTTGAGTGCCCTACAACTGAAGAGGGCATTAATAAAGAGTTGTGTTTATGTTGGAAATGTGTGGTGATGTTACATTATTATTTGATAATAAAGGGCCATAGTGGTGGCACCTGGGAGGTGGGACCATAACAGTGCCCAGTATGCTTGCACTGGAGGCTATCTAATCTCACAACGCATATGTACCCATTCCCACAGATATCCCTTCCCCATCCCACTGCTGATCCGTTACCCATCCACAAGCTATTACGCATCCCATCAGATCCCTGCACCCTCTGTCTATCCGTTACCCATCCCTCAAGCATGCAAAGCTTAAACCATTCTAAAGTCATCCACGCAAGACTTTATTACTAAAGAAACGACTAACAAGTGTGTGAAGGCAAAGATAAACCTATTAATTAACAAACTGGTAAAAGCAAAATGACCCAAGTAAAGTGTCCAAGCAAGATAAATCTGGGCTTTCACAGGTTAGCAACCAGTCTCTCGCACTCTTCTCAATCCACTCGGAGGCATTGCCATGTCTCAGGGTGAGGGTCCAGGGCTGGAGTGGAGTGGCTGGAGTGCTGGTCTGACGCACCATTGGTGGTGCCTGGGCCCCGAGAGGAGAACAGTTGGGATGGTGTGTGAGAAGCTCTCAGAGGGAGTTGGCTCAGTCCCGTGATGTTGAGATTGCTTTCTTCAATGACATGGGGTTCAAGTCCCAATACCGTGACACTGTTCTGAATCCGGGCTTGGCTTGTGGGATGGAGGAAGGAGGAGTGAGTGGGCGTGTCTGGTGCTGCAGGTGCAGAGGTGAGGCACCTGGTGCGGCATCTGTGGCCTCGTTGGCATCTTGTGGCATGGTGCATCTGTGGCATTGTATGGCTATTGTGGCATCGGTAGCTATCGAGTCGGTATCGGTCCAGGCATCGGTTGCATCTTGTTGGCGGATTGATGGTTAGTCGGTTTGGGTGACATTTTTTGTGTTTTAGCGGTGTGTGTTCAGCCGTGTGGGTGGTGCGATTTGTACCTTGGTGGCCGTGGGACTGGAATGCTGTGGTTTCTGATCTTGTTTGTTCTGTCTGGATCCTCAGGTACCATACCTTTGGTAGCGTGAAGGGGCCTGTTGAAAGCCTTGGATAGGCTGTGGACATCACTCTGGGTGGTTCGAGGAGTTGGATCTGGCATGGATGACGGCATGTTATTCTAATCTGTTGGGTGGGGCGTTGTCGCTTTTTCACTTTGTTGGGTCCTAGAGCATGTGCTTCGCGTGTGCTGGTCGTTCTGCAGGGGTGTGTGCAGAAGATTCCTGTTCCTCTCCTCTGATTTACCTTATGGGTACTGTGTTATTGGCGAATTATCCATGAGGTCTGGTTGACTAGCGGTGTGGAAGGCCTTGTCTGTTTAGAGGATGGGTTTATTGTTGAGGTGTAATGTGAGCCAGGGGTGAGAGAGGAGATGTACTACTCTCTTGTTGTGTCATCTTCTGATTCTCAATGTAGGGACATGGTGTGCCTCGTTGGGTTCCTTCTGTCTGGTCTCTGTGGTCTTCTTGTGTATTTTTCTTTGGAGTGGGCTGGGGATGGCGCAGTGTGGTTCTCTCGGTCTCTGTTTGTGGGGCAGCTGGGTTTGTTTTCTTCTTAGCAAGCTCTCAGTGGAGTCATCTCATGCGTGTTCTCTTGCGCGATAGGCCGAGGGTACGTGCAGCTGTTTGGGGGAGGTACTCACTAACGGTTATTCGATGGATGCCCCGCTTGCCAAAGATACCTTGCCATGTGTGTGGCCTGAGCACAGGAGGGTGATCCTTCGACTTGTGAGCCCAAGAAGAGGAGTGGCTTGTCTTTGGTGCTGCCTGAGAGTGGAGGCGTAGACAGGCATGAGGGGGATGCGTGCTCGTTTTGGGTTGGTGATGCCCGAGATTGGTTGGATCTATATCGTGTTCCAGATAGTCCTGCACTTAGTTGCGCCATCCCTGAGAGTCTCGCGGTTGGTCGAGTTCTTTTACTCCTGCGATGGCAGACATACTTTCAGGTAGTGCGCTTCCGTACTCAGGTGATGCATGTGCTTCCACACCCGAGTCGGGACATGCCGAAGTGTAGCCAGGCCCTCCGCCTTCTCTCCGAAGCCGCCGCTTCCGCTTGTTTGCTTGTTGTCTCAATAGCTGCGCT
>BHFT01004731.1:0-32068 GCA_004320025.1 Laticauda laticaudata
GATGCCTACTTGGGGGGAGGGGGGGCTTTCATGTCCTCAGCAGGAGCTAGAGTGAAAAGGAGGAGCTCAGCCTTTCCCTGTGATAGTCTTGGGTCTCAAACATGGACTTGTTAATCTCCTCCTCAGCATTCCAATCACTCAAGCCACTGTGCTCCTAGTGAATATTTAAATAGATACTCTACAGTGGTCCAATTTTTTTCACAGTTGTATCTTCTCCATATGATTTCTATAGGGAACCTAGGAAGATATTTTTTAAGGTAAAACACATTGTTTTCTTGAAAAAAAAAAGAAAAAAAACTGTCAGGGAGATCAGGCAATATTATTTCTAACTCTTTGGAGCTCCAATGCTCTTTTGAGATCTGTAAAGTATGTAGCTAAGAGGATGGATGGTCTTCATGGAAGAAGACAACTTCATTTGGTGACCATCTACAAACATTGTACTGGAAGGACTTTGTTTCTTAGCAGGTTGACAGTGTACGTTGACTAATGGACACCTTTGGATGAATTGTCAATGGAGATTTTCAGTCATCCAAGTCATGGTTGTCCCAAAAGTGCTTTTTTGAAAGCCAGCTGGACTTTCTGTCAGATTCATCTATCAGCCATTCTTCAATGGAAGAAGAAAAGGGGGGGGTGAGTTGGTACAAATAATCCTTTTTGATGTAACCTTAATATCTTAAGTCTTGTATTGAATCTGTATAACTTGCAAATGACATACAACTGGTGACTATGGAGGTGGAGCCCAGATACCCAGAAACTTGTCACCTCTTGGAGAGATAGCAAAAGGAGAAGGGGCATAAAAATTCCAGCTTTGAAAGAAATTTCCTGGGAAACTTTTCTAAACTACATTCCCAGAAAAGGTGTGTGTGTGTGGGGGGGAATTAACATGTTGCTTCTTTGCATTGACTAAATCCACATCAGAATAAGAGGAGGGGTTATATCTCCCTTTATCTATGCTGTATGCCTCGCGGCATATTTGACCCTGCTTTGACTAGTACCTGGATAATTTCATTTTCACAATAAAGAATTCCTTTTGAAGTTTTCAGAAGTTCATTCTTATCATTTGAAGGGGAGAGAGTCTGGGCCTTACACTTTCTTTGTTTTTCCTGGAAGACATTTTGCTTCTCACCCAAGAAGCTTCTTTAGTTCAGACCAAATGGTGGAGGATAGAATGATTCATACCAGTGGTGGGATTCATTTTTTTTTAATACGGGTTCTGTGGGCGTCGCTTGGTGGGCATGGCAGGGGAAAGATACTGTAAAATCTCCAGTCAGAGGTGGGATTTGCCGGTTCTCCAAACTACTCAAAATTTCCNTGGCAGGGGAAAGATACTGTAAAATCTCCAGTCAGAGGTGGGATTTGCCGGTTCTCCAAACTACTCAAAATTTCCACTATCGGTTCTCCAGAACTGGGCAGAACCTGCTGAATATCACCTCTGATTCATACTGCCTTATTCATATGACTGCAAGGAATATAAATCCTTCCATCTTCCACCATTCATCAGAACTGAAGAAGTTTCTTGGATGAGAAATGAAACATTTTGGATGAATCGACTTTTCAGATATACTGCTGATCCCAAAAACTTTAATCAGATGCTTTGAAGACTTCACTCCCAGTCAAATAACTCTTTTCGGGGGGGAAGGGAGAGATGAGGAAAGATCTCTCAGGGATACAATAGATTTTCATGCTTTCCTTTGTTCCTCTTGTAAGTGCAAACAGATGTTCTTTTTAACCTACAAAAATAAAATCTTGTGGCACTTTTCCTAAATAGTCATTTTTCAAATTTTCAAAAGAATTCCATTATATAAGATATAAGAAATTACACAGTTGCATAAATAGGATCATGTGGCAGGTGACTATCCATAAATGCCAAGGAAATGACAAGCCCATTTTTGACAAAGTTCATCCTTCATCGTTGTATCAGGTTTTAGAGATATTCTTGGCCTGATTATAAACCTATTCTATATTTCCTATTCTGAAAGTGGATGTTAACCATTTATTATATGTATTAAAACAACCACAACCATAATTTTGGCTGCTGATTGGCAGACATGCAAACTAGTTATTACCTATGGTGAAAGAATTACTACCTTTAGCAACAGAAACAGAATAGTAAAGTACCTGTTATGTTGGTGTTTGGAATGATTTTTGTTTTCAGCAGCAACACTTAATTTTGTTTTTTTGTTTTAAAAAAGCCAATATGATTTCAAAGCTCATTGGTGTCACATAGATAAAAGATAAGGGCTTGATTATGAAAATTAGGCTTACAGTCTTACTGTTGTGAATGGGGGTGAGTGGGAAATAATATGAATTGTTTAAAAGTAAATCCAATCAGTACCTATCCTTCCATCCATCCACCATCCAGTGATAACTGTTAACTTCCTCCTCTTTAAAGGAAAAACAACAACAACAGTCCAGTTGCCTTTTGAAAAAGCCTGTCTGGGACAACCATTTGAAACCTGGATAATTGAGAATCTCCATAGACAAATACCTAGATAATTTTTTGGCTTGAACCAAATATCAAATTTAATAGACTGCAGAAGATACTAATAAATTATTATCATAATTTTCCTCAGGACTTAGCTTCTTCCTCTCCAAAGCAAACCCACACAGCAACAGAGGCAACTAGCCATAGGAAAAACAATTTTTTTAAAATTTGACAACTTAATAATATTTATTAAAAAAGAAAAAGAAAAAAGAAAAAACAAACAAAAAACACAGAGACAAATTAGAATGTTCTTTCTTGAATGAAGAATCTATAGATATACTCTAGTATATCTATAGATTTTATCTCTACCTGCCTACCGACCTACCTACCATATCTGTCTGTCTGTCTGTCTGTCTGTCTCCCTTATCTACCATATCTACTCTATCTGTCTGTCTGTCTGTCTGTCTGTCCGTCCGTCCATCCATCCATCCATCCATCCATCCATCCATCCATCCATCCATCCATCTATCTATCTATCTATCTATCTATCTATCTATCATCTATCTATCATCTATCTATCGTCATCCATCCAATCTATCTATATCTCAAATAAAAAGCTTTTAAAATAACTTTTTCAATACTGATCATCTTTGACCTGATCAGAATGAAAGAATAGCTGCCAGTGGAGGCAGGTTTGCTAAATACACCAGCAGTTATCAGAAGTTTAACTTCCTTATACTTCAGGCTTAGTTTAAGAATGGTTGAAATCATGCTGTCAATGTGCTTGTAATCCTTTCTCCCAGTTTTAGTTAGGCATTGTTTCCCTCTTGTTTGAACAATTCTAAATGATACTTGCATTTTAATTCGTTATTTTAATGTTACTGCTGTGCTATTTAGGTTTCTGAATGTAATACTAAAAACTGTCTGACTGGAATTTTCCTCTTCCACAAAGACATGGATTTATTAATCTATTTTTTAAACAAAATTATATAGCCACCCAAAAACATGTAGGATTTTGAGTTAAGGATCATTCCAGATAGTGTTAAAGCACTTTGAGGGAACTTGATATGTCTACAGTAGTCGAACAAAAAGAAGACATAGGACTGATATGATAATAGTCTTCTAGTAGTTATGGGTCTGTCACAGAGAAGAAAGGATTGGCTTTTCTGTCTTGTTAAGTGGAAGTGTGTTAAACAGACATCAAACCTAGGAGTAAGGAGAAATTTACGAATCTGAGAACAGTTAATCAATGGAATGGTTTGCCCCCAGAAGTTATGGGTGCTTTTTAAGAAGAGATTGGACACTTATTTGTCCAAAAGGATATAGGGTATCTGCCATGAGCAGGGTATTGGACTGGAAGAGAGCCAAGTTGTTGTTGTTGTTTTTCCCCCAATCCTATTATACTATTTTCTATGTTGGAGTGAATATTTATTTTTCCCTTAGAACAATTATGTCTTGTGGTACTGAAAGTTGGTTTTTAAAATATATATTCTGAGATCTTTATTCTGTCTGTGTTTGTCCATCTCTAGTCTTACCTTTCATTCCATCTGACAGGTCTTCATTTCTCAGTCTGACAGTTCAGCAGTAATTATCACAGGTAGGAAAAGGTAAAGGCCCAGAGAAAGGTCCCTCAGATCTCCCCTCCCCCTTTTATTTTGGGAGTTATTATGAAACTCTACAAATCCTTGTTCTTGTTGAGCTATTATTTGCATTGCAGCGAGATGGTCAGCAAATTATTTAAATTCATGCATACTTACATAAATATGCACATAAACAAAAAACAAAGGAATAGAACTATGATTAATGGTTGGTATTACCAAGGTTGAAAATGGCACCCTGGTATTTTCTATAAGTTAAGACTTATATAAAGGAAATTATTCCATTTAATTTTCTAAACAAAATTGAAAATAGTATGCTTGGCAGGACTTTTTTTTTAAAAAAGCTCATTTTTGTTTAATGTGCTTAATTTCATTTGGATTAAATTTATGATTGTATGAGCAGTCTTGATGCTTAACTTTAAATATTGTCCATCACTTTGTATCATGTGTTGTTTTGTCTTCTTATAGTTTCTCAAGTATTTTCTCCCCCTGATTTAAAATGTCCCTGTATCCTACAGGTTACATAATGATAAGGACATAATGACACAGTCATGGGGGGGGGAGGGAAATAATATAATTGCAAATGCAACTTCTAGCTACCTGATTGACCCAAGTCAGGTCAATCATATAGCTAGTTCCTTGCAAGGGTGTATGTCAACAGCATGGTACAATTTCATGTAAAACTGAACATGGTGAACTAAATCAATTTTAATATTTTGTTGCTATTTTCAAATAGGAATGTGTGTCTTGTGTATGGACATACCATATGTATGATTGTCTTCTAGAGCTTTATCTCCTTTCACAAGTTTTCCATGTGGGTTGATGGGGCTAATAGATCATTGGAACAAAGCTATTCCATTTTGGCAACTGGTTTAGCATGTTATGAGAACTTTAAAAACATCCTAGTAAATCATGATGAATAGAAAGCACAACTTAAGACAATATCCAGACATAACCACCATAAGCCTCAATTCAATTCACTTTAGTTGGTTGCAATCATAAAACCAGTAATGTAAGCCCTCAAATTTCAGGACACGGAACTGATTGGATTGGACAACAGGAAAAATCAATGCTTAAACTCAATTCCATATTTGAGTGAATGATTTCTCCTTGATTAGATGATAGCATCAAGTCCTGTGATTTACTATTCTCAGTCTTTCAATATCTGCACTGAAACAGACAAATCTCACTAATAAAGGAAACCACTTTAGCACTTGGCAGTTTGTTAGGCTGCATAAATCTGATTTCCTGACAAATATAATAATAATAATAATAACAATAACAATAATAATAATAATAATGTCAGCAGAAGTGGGAACATCTGCATATGTGCGCTGATATACTTTATAGCTTCAGAAAAATGCCAGATACAAATTAATTAAGATTATTCTTCCCTCTCCACCTCCTCCTGGCACTTTTTCTGTTTCTTTTGAGTGACGATGACAAATGCATGTCAGTTAATCAGCAATCATACCTTAATATGGCAACTGTATTATTCCATGTTTTGTGTTCTATTAATAGTAAGGTAATGTGTGTGTGAAAGGTAAATGCAGTGTGAGCCAAGGAGGTGAATATCAAAGAGTAAGACTGAGAAGCCAGGAAGATAGACAGGCAAGTATTATTTTTAGAACTCTGGAGGAAAACAAGATATGACTTTAATGGAATTATCCTTTACCATGTATGTGATTTCTGTCCCAGGATGATCAAGTGATACAGGTAGTCTTCAACCCATTTTTTTAGTGACTGTTCCAGAAAAAAAAAAAAGATTTAGGATTGGTTTTCACGCTTATGACTGTTGCAGCATCTCCCCAGTCACATGATTAAAATTTGAGCAATTGGCAACTGGTAACTCTATTTATGACAGGTTGCACTGTCCTGGGGTCATTTCATCACCATTATCAACCTTCCCATAAAATTCCAACAAGCCAAGGCAATGGGGGAAGCCAGATTTGCTAAACGAATGCATGATTCACTTAACAACAGAAGGGATTCACTTAAAAACTGTTGCAGAAAATATCATAAAGTGGAACATAGCACTTAACCGCTGCTTTGCTTAGTAACTGAAATTTTGGGCTCCATTGTTGTTGTGCATCAAAATATTATTCAGGATAACCAGGGGTTCCAATGACAACTAAGAGAAATAAAACCAATCAGGCATAAGAATAACTAAAATGTATAAACAGATGTTAAGGCAGAAATTAAAGGCCTGACTGAATGTGTGGCTCTTCATTTCTTTTGTAACAGGGGAGTGAATGAAGGACAAATGCAATATTCTGATCTGCAGATGACATTATTTGACATTAACACAGGAAAAAGTTCACGCTTCCTTAATCCTCTCATACCTCTAGATTCAGGCATCTACCCTCCAAGTGGTCCTTTCCATCAGATTGTGATGACTGGACCATTGCATTATATGTCAATAAATAACTTCATTGTTGTGGCAGTTGATGCTTTGATCAACACTAGAGTAAATTGTAGGAACATATAAAATATATATAAATATTATATATATTAAGTCTATAAAAATTGCCAACTTTATACATGAGCTTCACATGATGTTTGTGGCTTGTTTTATACTGCAAAGGTAATGGAGGATGAAGAGCTATGGTGGTGCAGTGGTTAGAATGCAGAATTACAGGCTATCTCTGCCCACAGCCAGCAATTCAATCCTGACTGGTTCAAGGTTGACTAAGCTTTCCATCCTTCCGGTCAGTAAAATGAAGACCCAGATTGTTGGGGGCAACAGGCTGACTCTGTAAACTGCTTATAGAGGGCTGTAAAGCATTAGGAAGTGGTATAGAAGTTTAAGTGCTATTGCTATGAATGCTGTGTTTTTTGATTGGGAAAGGGGGCATTGACAAAAGTGATTACTTTCTAGCAAATTTGCTTAATAAGCATGCAGTTGTGAGTCATGATACATTGGTGTGATGCTGCATACAGATTAATTGCACAGACCATCCCTATTTTAAAAAAAAATACTTACTGTCTTGTCTTAAAAAGGGAAGCAGCAGATGAACGAGCAAATTAAATCTGCCTCTGCAGTACATGAGAATAATTCTAGCTCGCTTACCCAGGACTGGGTGTTTGAAAGATGCACAACTCCAATTTAAGCAAATTTTATTGAATTCAATTCATACCTAATTTTAGAGAGATGACTTTCCTGTGCCACGAAAATAAGCACATGTCTTTTGCACATCCCAAAGCATCCCCCTTTCATTTGCCCTCTGTAGGAGATGCCTCATTCTCAAACTTCCAGGAGAATGGAGGTGCGAAAACCTACGGATAAAAAAAAAAGCAGGGTTGGAATCAGGACTTCATAAAACATCTGTTCCCGATTCCTCAACTCAAATGAAACTAAGGCACCCGGAGATCATTTGGGAATTTTGCCAATATTTTGTCTCCTCGCGCAGGTGTTGAAGCTGCCTGCCTGGGAGGCAATTAATGATAACAAATGCTGGCAAGTCCGTTACATAATCCACCAGTCTGTACAATTTGCAGAACATTATTTCAAGTATACTTATAGCCCTGTGTGTTAATTGTTGCCTTTATCCCCGGCCTTTATTTAAATACCAAGTCATGTTTTCTCCTGCTAGAGATAATCAACGCAAATGCTTTGTAATTTTAATCACATTCTTTAGCCATCTTTCTTTGCACAGTGGCACGACAGAGGGAAGATGCTTCCCCATTTCTTCACCAGGAACAGCCTGCTGTCAACCAACTTTTACTTGCAAATGTTGGAAATTAAATATTAACATGTAGGGGGCCGGTTGAGGTTTTATGATTAAGACTTAATGGTTTGATATTAAATGACATTGTATACCATAAAGGAATTGGTTAAATACAGATAGTGCTCGACTTGGGATCACAACTGAGTCCAATATTTCTGTCGCTAAGCAAAACAATTATTAAGTGAATTTTGTCCCATTTTATGACCTAGCTTGCCCCAGTTCTTAAGTGAATCACTGCAGTTGTTAAGTTACTAACACAGTTGTTTAGTGAATCTGGCTTCCCTATTGACATTGTTTCTCAGGAGGTCGCAAAAGGGGATCATGTAACCCCAGGACACTGCAAGCGTCATAAAAACAAGTCAGTTGACAAAAATCATGTGACCACTGATTGCTGTGACGGTCGTTAAACATGAAAAACAAGGCCTAAGTCACTTTTTTCAGTGCCGTTGTAACCTTGAACGTTCAGTGAATGAATTGTTGCTGTAAGTCAAATGTTATTTTGTGCTCTTCCTTTTTGGTTCTCCATAACAGAGGTTGCCAAACTTTTGGAGCTCAGGGACCACCAAACTCACAATTTTAAATCCCGCGGACCAGAGACCCTGGGAAAATCCCCAAAAAAGTCTGCAGGGAAATTCCCCACCCCGTTTTCCTACCGAGCAATCATTCTTGGGATCACAGGATCCCAAAGCTTCGTTCTTGGGGGGGGAGGGGAGAGGGAGAGAGAGACTTTTGGCTTCATGCAAGGAAAGCAGCAGAAGCAGCAGAACTCTTTCTTTCTCTTCCCCAAACTTTGCCAGAAATGAATCTTTGTGAGACTTGTTGTGATGGCGCAGCCTCTTGGAGCAGGAGGCCTTGCAGGGTCCCAAAGACTCATTTCTGGTGGAGTTTGGGGGAGAGAAAGAAAGACTTTTGCTGCTTTCCTTGCATGCAGCCAAAAGCAGAAGAGGAAAGAAGCAGCCCGGTGGTCAGGCAAGGGGCATGGGGCAAGTGGGCAAAGTTCCCCTGCTCCACCCTTCCCCGCCCCTCACTACCTTATGTTCGCAATGCAAGCGATGCAAGCCTTGTGTTCCCACGGGCCATGTGGGGGGCTCAGCCTTGTGTTCCCGCACAGCCTGGATTAATTGTTTTGGGAGTGACATTTCTCTGTGGACCACCAAAATTTTCTTGCAGACCACCAGTGGTCCCCAGCCCACTGGTTGGTGACTACTGCTCTATAAAGTGAGATATATTTTTATTTTGATCAGAAATGTAGGGAGACTTTTACACATTCTTGACAATGGGAAGATGGTTATTTCCTTGGGACAATAGGTGGACTTTCCCTTACCTAAAAAACATATATTTTCGCTGACTTCATATGCAAAGGGAGGGGGAAAAAAAACACATGTATTTACTGTTCCCATGTTTGATCGACACTACAGATTGTTCATAAGGAAGAAATATCACAGCCCTTTGTGGTTTCAACAGTGGGACTAAGGACAGCAGAACAATTTATTTTCAATGAGCATGCACAAAGTAAGATTTATGAGTTTTGCTCTTCAGATGACATTTCCTACATAGTTGCCGAGCTGCGACAAATTAAAGGGATCCGTGAATACTAAGGGGTGTGTTTTTGTAACAAGAGAGAAGAGACAGAGGCAATAAGATGATAATTAAAGTAACAACTTGTGAAAAATTAAAGTATTTCTGTCTTTCATTTTTTGAATCTCCAAGCATAAACTTTGTAGTTGTTAATTTAATTGCTGATGTTCTCCGTATCCCTGAAGAATATTAAGGATTAATCATCTGATTCATTTCAACAAGAGATAAGGCCTAAGTGAATTGAAATTTTACCAATTTAACCCTGTCTGCTTCCTAATAAGACATGATTAACATTTTTTCAATTAACAACACATAATTATTCCAAAGTCCTTGCTTGTATATATTCCATCTTCTCAGGGTGCTTAGATGACTTCTTCATTTTTTAAAAATATCTACAGAACTATTAAAAGAGCAATGTATTTTTTTTTGTTCTACCTAAGAAAGGCTCAAATAAAATGTGTTGGTTTCTTTCTGTTGGAAAGATTACAGTGTATTGTGTCATCTGTTTTCCTAACTTTCATACAATTTGTGCTGATTTTATTTTGATTATTATTTTTTCAACATAGGTTATTTTGGCAATAGAAAACATTCACCTTTTGCATTGTTCTCACAGGCCCACATACATGTGCAAGCTTTTGACCAATGGGTTTAAAAAATATTGGTGCCCAAAGGAAAAACTTACAGGTAAAAATGATTATGACTTGGCATAGAAGTCACATTCAAGAAAGCCATGATGCCTGTTTTGTTTTCTTTTTTTAACTTACAATTAAGAATGTAGAACTCATATACAAAACAGACAACGTTAAGTGAAAATCATAAAGTTGATAATTAAAGCACATTCCTCCAAAATATTGGAAGCTGAGTAAGAGTTATATAAGTATGTCATCAGGTCAGGATCTCAAAAAGAACTGTAGATGATGTCAGAAATCATGGAAGTCAAGAAAAAACTTTTTTGTCTTCTAATTCCAAAGATCTAGCTCTTTGTTTTATTATTCTGATTTTACAGAATAACAGAGTTGGAAGGGACTTCGAAGTTCATCTCGTCCAGCCCCCAAGCAAGAAACCCTATACCATTCCAGTCAAATGGCTGTCTAATCTTTTCTTTAATAATCACCAGTGAGAACAATTAAGTTCTCATTGTTAGGAAATTTCTCCTTAGTTCTAAGACAAGGGTCTTCAAACTTGGCAAATTTAAGATTTGTGAACTTCAACTCCCAGAATTCCCCAGCTAAAATGACTGGAGGAGGAATTCTGGGAGTTGAAGCCCATAAGACTTAAAGCTGTCAAGTTTGAAGACCCCTGTTCTAAGAGTCCTCCTTTTGGTCCCTCCTGTGCCTAATGTTGAAGTTCTTCAACATGAGCAGAACTTCAACATTAGTGAGGTTGCCCTCTAGAAATTGTTTGTAATCCACAGATGTATTAAAAAATGACAGATGAATAAAAGATGAAAAGGAAAAATAAAAACTCAGCTAAAAAAGTAAAAATAGTATCTTAGCTGAGAGTTTAAAAAAAAAGTGAAATATCAGCTTGTAGTTAGTGTTAAAGAATTTAGGGCATTATTTTCTATGTCCTGTATAGTTTCCAGTCATACATGAAATCCAAAGTTGGCATCGGTAGAATGGCATCTAAGGGATAATCTGGTCTTGTCAACAGGATACTGTCTGTCTTGCTGACAAGTAATTTGGCCTCTAATAACAAGTTAATACAGAATAACAGAATTGGAAGGGATCTTGTAGGTCATCTAGTCTAGCCCCTTGTTCAAGCAGGAGACCCGATACCATTTCTAACAATTGGCTGTCCAGTCTCTTCTTCAAAGCTTCCAGTGCTGGCTCATATATAATAGATTGTCTCCTAGGACTCCATGATCCCTCTCACAATTACTGCTGTTAAGCCAGATTTCACCCAATCTGTATGTGTACTTTTTTGTTGTTGTTGCCTAAGTGTGTTAATCCCTGTTCTAGCAATATCTTGGCCCATGGAAGCCTTTTGTAAAATTTCTTCCATCCTCCATGAGATCACAGTTCATAATTAGTCTCCTCAAAGTGCTGAGCTAGACCAGGAGACTTCTAAAATCTCTTTAAAAAGTTAGATGAATAAAATAGAGTCAAGTCAAGTAGAATAGAGCTTGAAGGGACCTTGGAGGTCTTCTAGTCCAGCCCCCTGTTCAACCAGGAGAACCTATACCATTTCAGACAAGTGATGATCTAGACTCTTCTTAAAATTCTCCAGTGATGGAGTGCCCACGGTTTCTGGTGGCCAGCTGTTCCACTGGTTAATTGTTCTCACTGTTAGGAACTTTCTCCTGAATTTCAGGTTGTTTCTCCCTCTGATCAGTTTCCATCTATTGTTTCTTGTCCTTCCCTCTGATGCTTTGGAGAATAATTTGACTGCCTCTTCTTTGGAACAGCATCTCAAATACTGGAATATTGCTATCATGGCTTCCCTAATTCTTCTTTTCTTTAGACTAGCCAAGCCCAAATCCTATAACCGTTCTTCATGTTTTAGTCTCCAGGCCTTTGATTGTCTTAGTTGCTCTTCTCACATAGGCAGTCCTCAATTTATGACTATGATTGAGCCCAAAATTTCAGTTGCTAAGCAAGGCAATTAGTAAATTTTGCCCCATTTTATTACCATTTGGGGGGGGGGGCAGATTTGTTAAAGTGAATCATGTGGTCATTAAGCAAATTCAACTTCCCCCATTGACTTTGCTTATTGGAAGCTGCCTGAGAAAGTTACAAGTGGTGATTGCATGAACCTGGGACGCTGCAACCAGTTACTAAGTAACCGTATTTTGCTCCTATGACTGTAGAGATGCTGCAATGGTCATAAGTGTGAAAAATGGTTATGTCACTTTTTTCACTGCTGTTATAACTTTGAATGGTCACTAAATGAACATACATTGTCCTCCTTCAAGAACGAAATTGACATTTTTAACATGGCACATATTAGATGCAACAACTTTTCGTCTTTAAAAAGCCATCATTAAACTTTTTTTTTTTTCTTTTTCCTGCTTGGCTCAAGAGGAAGAAAATAAATGTTGCTTCAGATGCTGATGGAGACCACCTTGTGGACCTCAGCAGCCTCCTGATGCATGGGAGAAGGCCTTTGCTCCACGAGCTGAAAACCGAGGTTGTAAAACTTACAATGAGAATTACGCTCAGAAATAGGCCTGCAGCTATAATTAGCAGTAGCTGGTAGTCTGGATGTATCCATATTGTGCTTAAGCATTAAGTAGAGAGATCTTCTTAAGGAAACAAAAGGCTTTAGAACCAGCCCTACTCTTGTAGCACATCTCTTTCCTTACCTTTCTTCTCCAACTTGTATCTTCTATGTGCGTGTTCTGTTCCAAGGAGTTACCTTTAATTGAGCAAACTCCCAGGCTAACAACTCCATTGAGTTCACAGCTGTTTCTTTTTTGCTCTTTTCATTCAGCTTTTCAAGTGCCCTGCCTTTTCTTCCCTAACCCAAATGGCTCCTTACTAACCTCTCTTTCTCCCACCCCCTGCCCATTTCCTCTTTCATGAGATCCATGACACCCAATCCCCCTTCTCTGCATGCTTTTTGAAAGCTTTTGAGGCCACCTGGTAATGGGATGGGAAAAATTGCAATGACCAACTTACTGGGACCAACACACCATGGGATAATTGAACAATTCAATTTGATTATTTAAAATAAAAATAATATTTTTTTTCATTCATCATTCATTTTGTTCCTCCTTTTTCATCCTTTCTTCAACAATTCTACTCCACCCTTTCTTTGATATTAGTGTAATTCTAGTCCTGTGCCAAGTGTTTCTGCCATGAGTTGGTTGTGGTACGTTGGCAGTGGCAAATTGTCTTAGGCCCTCTGGCAATGGGGATTAGAATTTTTTATTTGCATCTCTTCCTCCAAAACTGTTGCTCTGGTCTGGCAATTAGAAAAGAAAGAAAAAAAGATTTGCTGTTCTGCATCAAATAGTGAATTCATGCATGAAGAATTGGAGCACATACCATGTGATATTTGTCATGCAATAGAAATTTGTGCTTTCCACTAAATGTTACACAATTCTACAGCATTCATAATTTCTTAGCTAAATAACAAGTCAATAAAGGAATAATGGAAAGAAACTGATCAAGGAGACATTCAACCTGGGAATAAGGACGAATTTTCTGACAGTGAGAACAATCAACCCATGGAACAGAAATTGCCTTCAGAATGTGTGGGAACTTCATCACTGGAGTCTTTCAAGAAGAGACTGGACTGCCATCTGTCAGAAATGGTGCAGGGTCTCTTACTTGGGTGGGGGGTTGGACTAGATGACCTACAAGAACCCTTCCAACTCTGTTAATCTAGCAAAAGGAACACTGAAAAGGAGTCAGCTATCTATACATGACTTTATGTTTTTGATCTAACATTGTTCAGGACTAGTGGTAATTTGGAAAGTTTTTCTTTTTCTTTTTAAATGTTAGATGCTAGGCTATTATCTAAATGGCTTCCCAGTTGTCTTAGTTAAGTAACATACAGAGGATCCCACCCTCGTGGAATAACCCAGTAGCAGGAAACTGGAAAGGCTTATTAATGGTTGTTTATGATAATTGACAAGAAAGCAAGACACACACAAAAAACCTTCAGATTGGTTTAATGGGCAGCAGATCTAATGGGCTGCCTTAATGGTCAGGAGAAATGTGTCATTTGCTGGCTGGCAGATGTAAAACCAAAAGGAGATAAAAAGGAAAGGAAAGAGGGCAAGGCTTTTCAAATATTGTGGCTTAATTCCCACAAGCTTAGAATTGGATGCTTCTTTCTCATACTCTTTTTTTTATTTTGAACTCTTTGATCCTCTCATCCTTTCAAGCTGCTTTTTAAATTGATAATAACTTTGATCACAAACACAATGGAAATGCATCATTAGGGGATGGTTTGCATCAGAAAATCTGTAAACATGGAAGCATTCTGTAACACATCTGCACACATTTGTCTATTTTTTTTTCTTTCTCTTTTTGGACAATATGTTTGTTGCAGATGGTTATAGACAGGTTGCTGAGATTATAGACACAAATAACGTGGCTGTATGCCACAAAGGTCATTATCAGAGAAAAGGCTCAGTTTCTATGGGGGTTTAGTTTCTAATAGAGAAACAGTCTCTCTGTTCAGATAGTCAGTGGAAAAAAAAAACTTTTAATATTGTTGCTGGTGACAAGATGAGGAAAAGATGAGAACTAAAAGATGAGAACAGCGAAAAGGTTCAAAGGAGCCAGTATCTACCAAAAAGTAACTACTGCATTATATTCAGTATTTTTTTTTATTGTTGTTGTTTTTCAGTCCCTTGTTTTCAAGACTTCTCCTGGAGTTCAGGGTTTGTTTAAGACACTGGGCTTATCGGCTGAAAAGCTAGCAGCCCAAGTGCGAAAAGATAAATAGGTACCACTTTGGTAGGAAGGTAAAAGTGCTCCATGATGTCATGCTGGCCACACGATTACAGAAATGTCTTCAAACTCAATGGTCTTGAAACGGAGATGAGTGTCGCCCCTTTGGTCAGCAATGACAAGCAGTCCCAAATATGCTTTTTTTGGAGGCAACTGGACTTTCTTGTTTTTTTTTTTCTTTTGAAGACATTATGCTTCTCATCCAAGAAGCTTCTTCAGCTCTGACTGGATGGTGGGCAATGGAAGGATTTATATTCCTTGCAGACAGCTGGTCATTTGCATCCTTTTAGAGGGTTGTTGAGTTCACCTGGAGATTTATCTGTGTCCTGGTTCATGTAATCTGCAATTTTTCCTCTGGAAATCCATTCCTACTCCCACACCATTCAAGGGGTGTTCATCCCAAATTCTATAGCTAAAAGTCTATAGAGATTCTTAGTCATCCAGGTCTTAACTGTCCCTTGAAAAGGCACCTTTGGGACAACCATAACTTGGGTGACTGAGAATCTCTACAGACAATGATAAGCAGAGTAAATCTGCAGGGCCTCCTTTGCCTTACCTCCTTTCCCTATAAGTAAAACTGAGGTATCATAGAATCATAAGACTGGGAGGAATGTGGGAGGACTTCTTATCCAGCTCCCTACCCAAAGATACCATGTTGGAAAAATGGATGCCCAATCTTTTCTTGAAAACTACCAGTGATGGAGTCGCCACAACTTTGGGAGGCAAACTGTTCCATTGATTAATTATTCTTACCATGAGGAAATTCCTCCTTAATTTTTTAAGGTTGGGTTTATCTTTAAGTAATTTCCATCCATAGTCAGCACCTCAGGAAATCAAGTCAACTCCCTCTTCTCTCAGCCCCTCAACTACTGGAAGGCCACTATCATGAGCTGTGATGGCATAGTGATTAGGACACAGTACTGCAAGCTACTTCTGCTGACTGCTGGCTGCCTGCAATTTGGCAGTTTGAATCTCACCAAGCTCAAGGTTGACTCAGCCTTTATGCTTCTGAAGACAATAAAATGAGGACCCAGATTGTTGGGGGCAATGTGTTGACTCTGAAAACTGCTTAGAGATGGATGTAAAAGCACTGTGAAGCAGTATAGAAGTCTAAGTGCTATTATTATGTCACCCCTAATCTTTTTTTTAGGCTAGAATATATCTAGCTCTCTCGACCATTTCATCATATGGTTTAGTCTTCATACTTCTTATCATGTCTGTTGTTCTCTGCACTACAAGTTCCTTCTGGGCTGTTCACATACCTTTGAACATTTCATCTTTGTTCTTTGGCAATCCCTATGTTGTTCTCATTAGCATCACCTTCTAGAAAGTGCATCTCTATTTTATTCTGGTATTATGGACCTTTTATCTTACATGCAACTTGTATCTCCTTGGAGCAGCATTTTATTATTATTACTATTGACCCAACTCTGCAATATACTGAGGTCATAGCATTCCTGCTATCTTTGGCTTCTAACAGCTAATTGGGCCCTTGTGCACTTGATATTCAATATTATATCTGAACATTTGGGGCAGAGAATTGTGCAACTAGTCGCCGGTGCTTTTGGGTTCATTGGTACTAATGAACTACTTTGTCAAAGACCATCCCTTTTGCTAAAGCTGAACACATAACAGCTAACTGTTATTTAACTCAATTAAATATCGCCAGCCACATTAACTCTTCTCCCTGTAAGAAAGCAAGGAAAGCAAAGTTAGGTAACCTAAATTGCAAAGTTCAGAAACATTATAACACTAAAAAAAATTCCAGAGAGACTTGTATCAAAATACTAAGGGGTTTGCTAGCATTTTGTGGAATATTGGAAGGTCAGGTACCAAGTGAAAAAGGCTAGGGCCTTGTTATGCCTCACCTCCTATGTGTTACTATTAAACTTCTCATCACTCCTTATCAACCATCCCCTCCCACTTGTGACTGTATGACTGTAACTTTGTCACTTGTATCCTTACAATTTATATTGACTGTTTTCTAGTATGATTTGATTGCTTATTGTACCCTATGACTATCATTAAGTGTTGTATCTTATGATTCTTGATGAATGTATCTTTTCTTTTATGTACACTAAGAGCATTTGCACCAAGACAAATTCCTTGTGTGTCCAATCACACTTGGCCAATAAAAAAGAATTCTGTTCTGTTCTGTTCTATTCTATTCTATTCTATTCTATTCTATTCTATCTATTCTATTTATTTTATTTTATTTATTTGATTTGTCAGTCACTTACAAGATAATAGATATAAGCATAAACATGAGTAAGAATACAAGAAATAGGTATGAATAAATGGGGACAATAGGACAGGGATGGTAGGCACGATGGTGCACTTATGCACGCCCCTTACAGACCTCTTAGGAATGGGGTGAGGTCAACAGTGGATAGTTTAAGGGTAAAGGAGTGGGGGTTTGAGCAGAATCAGGTAGTGAGTTCCAGACATTGACCACTCTGTTGCTGAAGTTGTACTTTCTGCAATCGAGTTTGGAGCAGTTTACATGGGGTTTGTGTCTGTTCTGTGCTCTTGTCTTGTTGCAGTTAAAGCTGAAGTAGTCATTGACTGGTAGGACATTGTTGCAGATAATTTTGTGTACTATGCTTAAGTCCAACCATAGGCAGCATAGTTCAAGGTTGTCCAAACCCAAAATATCAAGCCTGGTGATGTAGGATATTCTGTTGCAAGCAGAGGAGTGTAGTACTCTTCTCATAAAATTCTCAGCCATCCAGGTCATAGTTGTCCCAAAGTTGTTGTTTTTTCAAAAGGCAACTGGACCTTCTTTATTTTTCCTTAAAGACTTTTCACTTCTCATATTCTGGAGTTTTCAAGGAAAAAACATGAAGCTATTAAGTGAATCTGGCTTCCCCTACTGACTTTGCTCTCTTCACTTTTATCATGCATTAACATGCTAAACTGGCATTTGGGATATGTTTCAAGTATAGGTATTCCTTGACTTACAACAGTTCATTTAGTGACCATTTGGAATTACAATGGCACTTAAAGAAATAACATATGTCTCCTTTTCACACTTACAATCATGGCAGCATCCTCACGGTCAAAATTCGGACCCTTGACAATTGACTCATACTTATGGTGGTTGCAGTATCCCAGAGTCATGGGATCTCCTTTTGCGGCCTTCTGGCAAGCAAAGTCAATGGGAAAGCCAAATTCAGTTAACAACCATGTTGCTAACTTAACAACTTTACACTCTATATAAATGACCTTTGTGATCACCTTATTAGCAACTGTGTCCTCTTCACTGATGATGTAAAATTGTTCAACACCACCGCCAATGCTACCATCTTTCAAAAAGACCTTGATTATGTGTCTGAATGGTCTGTTGGCATCTCCAAATCTTGACCAACAAATGTTCTGTCCTACACATTGGTAAAAAAAAATCTATATACCAAATACAATCTAGGCAAATATGACCTTGTTGATGACCCTCACTCTGACAAGGACCTTGGAGTTCTCATATCCAATGACCTAAGCGCCAAAGTTTACTGTAACAGTATTGCCAAAAAAGCTTTAAGAGTTGTAAATTTAATTTTACGAAGCTTCTCATCTGGTAATACTGATTTGCAAACTAGGGCATTCAAAACCTTTGCTAGACCAACACAACTTAAGTCGAGACGACAGACGAATCTGTACTGTATATCAGACATAAATACAATTGAGCGAGTCCAGAAGTATTTTTCCAGGAGAGTCCTACATTCCTCTGTTCCCAACAAAATACCCTACAGCACCAGACTTGAGATTCTTGGCTTAGACAACCTTGAAGTATGCTGGCTGAGATTGGATTTAGGCATAATCCATAAAATCATACGTTACAATGTCATACCGGTTAATGAATATTTCAGCTTTAACCACAACAACACAAGAGCACACAACAGATTTAAACTTAATGTAAACCACTCCAAACTTGATTGCAGCAGGTACTATTTCATCAACAGAGTGGTCCATGTCTGGAACTCACTACCTGACTCTGTTGTCACCTCCTCAAACCCCCCACTCATTTACCCTCAAACGAATCTCTATTGACCTCACCCCATTCCTAAGAGATCTGTAAGGGGTGTGCATAAGCGCACAATCGTGCCTACCATCCCTGTCCTATTGTCTCCAATTAAAATAAATAAAATAAAAAACTGCATTTAGTCACTTAACAATTCTGGGCAGAAGGTTCATAAAATGGGGCAAAGTTCTCTAAACAACCATCTCACTTAGCAAGAAATACTTGGGGCTTAATTGTGATAGTGAAGTCAAAGTTCCCTAAATTTATGGCATTGACTTAGCTGTAAATACGTTGATAAATAAGTAAACATATTAGGTCTTGGTTTTTTTAAAAAAAATTTTTGGGTCTTATTCGGTTTTGACTATGTCCTTCCTCCCTGTCTTGTTCTTCAGAGCAAAAGTAATATGTCGGACAGTTCATTTACCCCCATTACCCAACCCTGTGATTCATTGTATCCTTCTCTGATTCAGACACAATTAATTTGGGAAATGTGTGCGTGTGTGTGTGTGTGTGTGTGTGTGTTTGTGTGTGAGAGTGAGAGAGAGAGAGAGAGAGAGAGAGANAATGTGTGCGTGTGTGTGTGTGTGTGTGTGTGTGTTTGTGTGTGAGAGTGAGAGAGAGAGAGAGAGAGAGAGAGAATGTAAAAGAACTTCAGACCAAAGGAGTGCATACTTTTCTAATCATGTCTTGTCTAAAAGATGAGTAATGGCAGCTAGACTAATTTTTTTGCTGATTTGAGATGTTTTGCTGTCCATCCAAACAGCTTTTTCAGTCTGAGCAAATTCGTTGGAGGAATCTGAGTATTCATAGAATAACAGAGTTGGAAGGGATCTTGGAGGTCATCTAGTCCAACCCCCTGCTCAAACAGGAGAGTCTATTCCAAATACTATTCCAATATATTCCCAATATTAGCCTCTACCTAAGATCTAACTCACAGCATCCTGGCTGTGAGGTGAGAGCTCCACCTCTAGGCCACCTAGGCAGAGAGTTGTTGGAATCTATCAAATCCTCCTGTATTTTGCCACCAAAGTAGGTGGCAATGAATGAAAATTCTCAGTCTTCTAAGTGGAATTGTCCAAAAGGTGAGATGCTGTCTCAGCATTCCAAGAAATGCACCTGTCAGATCCATGCATCTGCCATTCTTCAGTGGAAGAAAAGGAGGGGGTTGGATTTGATACATTTAGTTCTTTTGTCTCTCTATGAATTCTAGGTATCCCATATCCTGCCTTGTCTTTTGCATAACCTTTTACCTGATTTATAACCATTGCCTGGTCCGTCGTCAGGCATTGGATTAAAATATGAACATGGTTGTATGAAATAACAATCTGTCAAATAGAACTGAAGCTGGAACTGTTCCTTTTAGGGATAATTAAGGGGAAATATAACAAAAAGAAAATATATATATATATGATTTTACATATAACTACGGCAGCGAGGATCACACTCGCACAATGTTGGAAAAAGGACAGCATACCGTCTGAAGGTCTAGTAATTCAAAAAATTTTAGAATGTGCAGAAATGAATAAACTTACCCAAGAGTTAAAAGGTAAAGAAGATTCAAAGTATTATATGGTATGGGAAAATTGGTATGAGTGGATAGACAGTAGGAACAAAAATTGTAGAGATAAGAGGAAGAGATTGAAATGTATACGAGTAATTGGAAATGTATGGAAATATGTATTTGTAACAAAGATGCCTCAGTATTGTTAAAGATGTTTATAACCATTGCCTGGCAGCTCAGATGCCCAGCAAATTCTCATCTCTTGGGGGAAAGCAAGGGGAGGAGGAGGCCATGTGGATTACAACTCCTGGAAGATAGTCCCAAGAAACTTTTCTTATCTGCTTTCTCAGAGGCGCCAGTACAATAACATCTTCACACCTGCAGATTGATGGAATCCACATCGGACTGTTGAGAGGGGTTTCTAATTTCCTATATCCTGGTTGTATGCCCTGAGGGACCTCGGACCCTGCTTTAAATTGTGACTTGCTTTCACCCCTTTTCAATAAAAAGGTTTCTTTTGAAAAGGTTCCTTTTGAAAGTTTTCAAGAGTCTACACTTGTTTTGAAGTGGGGGGGCAGGGGAGAGAAGCTTGTCCTTACATCATCTCTAGAAAGCAGAACTCCAAGGCCGGTAGATTCCTCAAGATACATACATCATATTGGCACAACTGGTGAAAACCAACTCTGAAAGTCCCCGCGGTTTTCACCTGATTAAAAATGAAAGTTTTCCCTTTCCCCCAAGTCATCAGAGTCCAATAAAGATGCTCGCTCTGGTTGCTTGGTTTGACTTGACTCCTCCTCTCCCCAGCCACCTGTTGGAATGTCCTTGGTTCCCACAGGAAAACCTTTTTATTTTGACTGCAAACCCTAGCTAACTATTCCTCTCTCCCTGTTGCTTCTTCTGCCTTGTGGCAACCCTGGAGCCACAAAGATGGCATCATTCAGGTCCGCTTCAGAGTTGACATACTGCTTGGATGAGCAGCAAGATGTTGCAAATCCACCAAAAAATGTGTAGTTGTCATGATTCAACGTTTACACAATTCTTCCTGGATGTCTGTGAATCTTCATCCCTCCCAATGTCTTGTTTTTAAGAGAAGATAACAGAATAACAGAGTTAGAAGGATACTTGGAGGTCATTTAGTCCAACCCCCTGTTCAAGGGGGAGACCCTATATCATTACAGACAAGTGGCTGTCCCGTCTCTTCTTAAAAGCCTCCAGCACCCACAATTTCTGAAGGCAAGCCATTCTGATGATTAATTGTTCTCAGTGTTAGAAAGTTTATCCTTAGTTCTCTCCTTGATTAGTTTCCATCCATTGTCTCTTGTCTTGTCTTCAGGTGCTTTGGGAAATAAGTTGGCCCTTTCTTCCTTGTGGCAACCCTTCATGTATTGCAAGACTGCTCTCATGTCATCCCTGGTTCTTTTCATTCAATTAAGTTCTGATCTACAGATTTCCCCACTCAATCCAGAATTGGCCATCTTTTATCTATTCCTCTATATTATTTTCAAAGGCTATTAGAATGAAGAGAGCTCATAGACTAAGTTTGCATCTTGCTCATTCAAATATAATTTGCTTGGTTATAATTTAGTGTGGTGTGAGACTCCAGGCAGTATGAGTTGTAAAGCATGGTTTATAGCTAGTGTGTTGTGTCGATCTAGATAATTGTGATTTATTTCATGGAAAAGTATTCATCCATCCATGGCTTTAATGGTGGCATGCATATCAGATTTTAATGGTAACCAGCCAGTCTTCCGAGTAACCAGTAGCTCCATAAGGGACAAGTAATAATATTGTTGATTATAGTACATTATAGTTTGTTTGTTTTAATGGCAGAATAAGATTCTACCTTGGAAATCATAAAAAGGGATTTGCATCAGTCTACAAAGTATAAATTTTTCCAGAAAGCCTCATTAAAGATATTTGTCTTCTGCAATTGCTATTAGAATTTTATAGCTCAGTTTAGACCCTGAAGTAAATGACTGGTTGTAATAGTAGGATGTATTGACAAATTTGTGTTTTGATTTCCTCTTTGTTCTACATTGCTGAGTTGGTCAAATAAATGTGAATTAGAGACCAGGACGAAACAAGTTTACAAACCATCATTTATTAGCATTTTAGTGGGTCTACAAGTAGCAAGTAAGGTTCCTGATTTATTCTGACGGATAGCAGGTAATTTAAATCTTATCTTTTCATCACAAAACAAGGCTACATGTGAATTTATTCAGTCAATAATACCGGCAAATAATAAAAAATGATAGTATAAAACTTGGGCATCTTTGGATATATAAATTGGAAGTGTGGAGTTTAGAGTAAGACACGTCTGATGCCCTTTTCTGCTTTATAAGTTGCAATGTAATTCAGTGCAAATAAAGTTGGCTGAATCAATTTTTTTCTCACCTACACCCATTCATACACATTTGCCTAAACCTAATAATTTCTTTCTCTACATTAATCTGTGCATATTGAATGGATAGATTTGCATTAAAAGCACATGTTGACAACATTGTTTTATTTATGTCCGCTCTGAAAATGTGAACATTTCTCTGCCCTCAAAACCCTTTTCATCTTTTGAGCCTTGCAAAGTATTTGCAAAGTGTGAAAGCCCAAGAGCACCATATTTTGAGCTTCATAGGAGAATCAAGATTTATCCGCTGTCTTGGAAATTCCCAAAGATCAAAATCCTTCTGTATTCCACTTGGGGTTTGTGGAGTGGGAGTCAAGATTGTGGCAGATGCAAAAGGACAGCCAGGCTGCCAGCACAGATCCTATCTCAGCGCGACACAAACAAAATGAAAATGTCCTCATCAAACTCTTTGCTTGCCCTGTTGGATGAAGAATTCCCGAATCGAGAGCTAAATGAGAAGGCTCAGAAGTGAGAACCGAATGCATCTTTTTGTTTTCTCACAACAAAAATTACAATTTAGGTTGCTTTTAAATTTTTAAAGGGATGTTGGAAGAAATATCCTTCTAGGGTTCAGTTCCAAGTGGGGAAGAAGGATATTGGAAACATGGTGACTGCTTGGAAAGATGGTTTAATGGTGGACAGGATCACATGCCTTGAATGAAGAAAAAAGGGGCAAGATGCTGAGAGTCCCTTGGTTTTATGCTCTCTGTTGGGATTTGAATTTGAGCATGTATTCTGATTGGTTGTCAGATTCCCATGGGGCCATGCAGGAGCAACTCTGTAGGCTATCCTGAGTGCCAGGCTTGGTTGAGCCTTGCTGGATGATGATGCACTGAAAGGGCTTTGGACAATTCCTATTATGGCTCTGCCTGAAGGTGGCAGATCTTTGTTATGTAGAATAGACTGACCCAGACCTTGGCCCATTAGCAAAGGTGTGTGTGTGGGGGGGGAACTGAGTTTCTGCCACTCTGAGTTTCTACTTCTTTTTTAGGGGAAATATTCTGCTTTTTTAGTATATCCTAAAATATTTCATTTCTCTAGGAGAGGGGTGGATACTAACCTGCAACAGGGATATCAGGGGACTCCGTTGCCTGATGCTTTGGTGTTTGTGGATTGTCATCTTGGGATTTCAGTCTTGGAAACTTTCCTAATAGATGATCCTTGACTTGCAACAGTTCACTTAATAATGATTCAAAGTTGCAGCAGTGCTGAAAAAAGTGGCTTAGGACTCTTTTTCATATTCATGGCTGTTGCAGCGTCCCCATGGTCACATGATCAAAATTCAGACGAGTGGCAGCTGACTTGTTCAGAGTATTGCAATGTAAATTAAGCGCCAGAAAAATAAACACAGATGCCTGAGGCTTCATTGAACTTCTTTATAAACATATAAAGTAAATGTTATAATACCAGTCGTAGATTTCTCCAACATGGAACAAACTCTAACAGAAGCAGACATGTTACAGGTTCAGAGCAGAACAGCAAATCAGCTCCAGCTCAGAAACAAACATCAGTTTCACTTTACTTCAGCAGGCAAGCAAGACACGCAGCAGAGGAGAGAAGCAGTTTCACTTTCAATAGACAGACTCAGAGCTCGGTGTAGGTTCAGAGCTGCAGAGCTTCATATAGAGCCACCCCTAGGCTACTTCTAGTTTCAATTTCCAAACAGTCCTCATTGGCTTCATTGCTATGCCTATTAATTGGCTGACCTTGTTACCATGCTTTATTCCAGTTCATGAATATACTCTGACATAACTCATATTTATGATGATTGCAGTGTCTTGATCCCCTTGTGAAAAGTCAATGGGGAAATCAAGATTCACTTAACAACCGTGTTGCTAATGTAACAACTGCAGTGATTCATTTGAGAACTATGGCAAGGAAGGTCATATAAGGGCAATGGAAATTTTGGGCTCAATTATGGTTGTAAGTTGAGGACTACCTGTATTGTTGCAAATATATTTGGGTCTGGAAATATTTGTGAAATAGTAATTTTAATAATAATCTTGATCTTTCTCAGAACTAGCAAAGCACAAACTAATTATTTTTCCTTTTAAGTCCAGAATTATATTATTTGTCCAAAATGGTATAGGAACTCCAGCCATGGGTAGAGAATTGGATAGAAAATCGCCAAGTTCCCTTCTAACCCTATTATTCCAGGATGTTCTTTTTTTCCCCATTCAGAAACTTCTAAGAAAGCCTTAAAAGTCTGAGTTTTGTGCTTTACGTGATTTTTTTTCTTCAAACATTTTGAATCATTTCCTATTTTTCTCTCCTTGCACACAAAGTACAGATGTGTGAAAAAGTCCTGCATGCTTTATGGTTTATGGTTTATGACATTTTTTGGATAGACCATTGATTTTATATTTTATGCTAACTGCTATGCAAACATTATTATATTTAAATAAATACTGGTGGTTCTTAAGTGAAGAGCATAAGCTTTTTGCAATTTGGTGCTGTTTGGATGGGGATTGTGAATTTTCTTGCATGCTTGCAATGCATGCTTACAATGACTAGGAAAACAGATTAACTGATGCATATGTGTTGCAATTACTAAGGCCAATGAATCTTCAATTCAGAAGTAGAGAATTTTCTCATGGTCATGGCTTATCCTGCTAATGTTGGATTTGTATCTCAAATCAGCAAGATCACTTATATATCTCTGGATTATTTTGTGTGTCTTTTGTGACCTTATCCTTAGCACTTGGAATTCCTGTGTTGTAATCATCTTCATTATCATCATCATCATCATTTTAAACCACTGCATAATCCCTTGTGTCTGGGCAACTGAGTCTGGGCAACTGAATGGAGCTAACAGAATGTTTAATGCCCGGATGCCCTTCCTGTTGCCAATGCAGAGTTTTGTTCAGCAGATATATTCTCATTGTGCCCAGAGAGAGAAATATCTGCCTCTACCTAGGATCAAATTCACAGCCTCCTGACTGTGAGGTGAGAGCTCCACCTCTAGGCCACCACACCACCCCAATTCCTGTGTTGTAATATGAGCTAAATAGCAATGATCAACAATGGATGGACAATCCTTCATGTTATTTGCAATATTAGATTGCTGATGCTTACTCATAGACATTTTAATTAGGATCCTGCCCTCATACAAAAAAGATGTCAGAAGAATATGGACATCTTTTAAGAAGTTTGATCAACCTGACAATTGCTTGGAAAAAGTATCTTTATGATAGGCTCCTTCTTAGCTGAAAAAAAAAATCTACTAATTATCTCAGTCCCAAGGGACTCTAAACTGTACACATTAGCAAACATATTGATTATTAATTTTGATGTTATATCATGGTATCAATATTGCTACAGGTCTATGTGCAATTTTTCTTTCAATTGGATACTTTATAATAAAATTATAAATATAACTCTCATTCCAAGATATTTTTTCCTTAATTCAATCAGTTAAAATGTGAGAGATTAAAAAAAAGAACTTGAACACTCTCTGTGGACCTATCTATCTTTATCCTGATCACAACAATTGGCAGTTACATTTGCAAATCTTCATTGACTTGGTCATTGCATGAGTACAATTGATGCTTTCTTCTGATTACGCACCTGCTAAATAATAGATTTTAGGCAGTCTTTGCTTCCTTCCTCATGTATACTGAATAACAGAATAACAGAGTTGGAAGGGACCTTGGAGGTCTTCTAGCTCAACCCTCTGCTCAAGCAGGAGTTCCTATACCATTTCAGTCAAGTGGCTGTCCAGTCTCGTCTTAAAAGCCTCCAGTGATGGACAACCATAACTTCTGAAGACAAGCTGTTCCACTGGTTCATTAGTTACAGATACAGATCAACAGAGTTGGAAGGGATCTTGTAGGTCATCTAGTCCAACTCCTTGCCCAAGCAGGAGACCTTACACCATTTCTGACAGATATCTTCTTGAAAGCCTCCGGTGATGAAGCTCCCACAACTTCTGAAGACAACTTTTCTTCCATTGGTTGATTGTTCTCACTGTCAGGAAATTTCTCCTTAATTCTAGGTTGCTTTCTCCTTGATGAATTTCCATCCATTGCTTTTTGTCTGGTCTTCTGATGCTTCGGAAAATAGTTTGGCACCTTCTTCTTTATGACAGCTTCTCAACTATTAGAACACCACTATCATGTTGCTCCTAAAATCCTTCTTTTTACTAGACTATACATACCCAATTCATATAACCATTTTTCATATGTTTTAGCTTCCAGCTCCATAATCATCTTTGTTGCTCTTTTCTGTACTCTTTCCAGAGTCTCAACATCTTTTCCATCATGTGTGAGGTACAACATTGCTCATCAATGAATGAAACTATCATTTGCTAAAGAAGCATGTTAAGTATAAATGTTATAAAAGTACATCTTCCTCATGTACTGTATTTCCTTTCTATTAAAAAAAACCAGCTTCTTTTTCAAACTGGATGTATATATGAATACACCATAGGACACTTGCTCACTGGACAAATAGAATGGCTTGGTTTTATTTTTCAAAGAGTTCATCCTTTGATTAAAATAGTTGTATCTGCTTTTCTGCTACAGATGGCTCCCTTGAAGCAGAACAGAATAAAAAGGCAAAGCTAATAAATCAGGTAAATGTTTAACAAAACCAGAAGTAACTGAGTGGCTTCCTTCAAATCTTTGGACCATAACTCCCAGAATTTCTAACAATTTTTCAAGCTGGCAGAGTTTAAATCTTGATAGAAACATGGGTTGTTGTTGTTGGTGTTTTTGTGTGACAAAGGAGGAAATAAGTGGTTTTTTTCCACCAATGTGTGGCAGCTTTGTTCCATTTCAATGTTTATATTGTAGAGGGGAATATGTCTTGTGTTGTAGCAGTGTTGTAATTTTCCACATCAAGATACTGTTCGTGGTCTTTCTTCAGTCAGAACTCCATAAAATCTCCCATGTCTTTCTGTGGAGGCCAGTGGTCCAAAGAGAGCTCTAGGGAAAAAAAAGAAACTTTCTGACAAATATATTTGTTACTTAAGGAACTTCAGATACAGATTAACAGATTTGGAAGGGACCTTGTAGGTCATCTAGTCCAAACCCCTGCCCAAGCAGGAGACCCTACACCATTTCTGACAGATGGCAATCCAGTCTCTTCTTGAAAGCCTCCAGTGATGAAGCTCCCACAACTTCTGAAGGCAACTTTTGTACCATTGGTTGATGGTTCTCACTCTCAGAAAATTCCTCCTTATTTCTAAGTTGAATCTCTCTCTGGTCAGTCTCTATCCATTATTCTTTGTCTGGACTTCAGTTGCTTTGGAAAAGTAACTTGACCCCATCCTCTCTATGGCAGCCACTCAAATATTGGAACACTGCTATCATGTCTCCCTCTTTAAAAGGAAACATCACTCAAAGTAGTTTGTCCATGCGAAGTGCTTACTAAGTATTCTTTAACCATCTCTTGAATGAGCATTGCTCCATTTTTTTTTCTTGTTTTATCCTCTCTGCTAGGTAGATCTTTACAAGTTCCCTCACAGGACAGACTGTTTGCTAGAACCTTCCCCTGCATCTTTGCAGAGTCCCTTCTACATGGCATGGCAAGTTAATTTAATTACACCTCCGTTAATACCTTTTCACACCAGCTCAAAAGAAAGCCCACATGCCTATTCTTAGCTGGCAGTTCTCCAGATATATCTAGAAGGGTAGCCAAATTTGTTACAGTTATTATCGCTATTCAATGCTCCACTGTGTCGCAATTTTTGGAACCTCGATACTTTTATGTGTACAGCTGGGCTAATTTCTGGATATTACTTTTTTTTTTTAATTTTGGTCTTTCAGATTACTTCACAGAAGTAAAGAGACCTTGAATTGACATCATTCTGAAATACTATACAGTTGAATATTTTTTAAAAAATATGTCCTAAAATAAAACGTGGGAATTTGCCACAATTTCTGCAGCTTAATTCAGGGTGCTTTTACTTGCTTGCACAATAGGCATTCCAAAATTCCCCATCTGGCTGCATTTATTTTCTCTTTATTTTGCATTCAACATTTTATTAATATAAAATACAAAAAAGAAGAAAAAAAGGAAAATAAGGGAGGAAAAAGGGAAAGCAAAAAGAAAAAAGTGTTCACTTCCAAATCTTTTTGGTACAGTACAATAGGATAATAACATCAAGCCTCGACTTTTTTATTTTTACATAATAATCCAAACTAGCCATTTCTATAACAACAAACCTGTCTGATCAGCAACACCCAAAATCAAAGCTTCATTTTTTCCCCTGCCTCAAACACTAAGTCCAGTATTGATTTCCAAGTAGAACAGAAATAATTGGTTTTTTTTTCTTTAATCAGAGCAGTCAATTTGGCCATACCTGCTAACTCAGTTAACTTTTGCACCCATTCGTCCATGGTGGGAATCAAAATTTTCTTCCATTTTTATGCATAAAGTAATCAACATATATAACATCAAAGTAGCTTTCTCCCCTCCTCAAAATACTCATTTGGATGTATTTTAAGTGCCTTGGTATCTCCCAGCCCAAGCCAACATCGTCAAGAGTTATCCTTGCCAGAGTTTGGGAGTTATTAAAACCCACCCTTTTGGAAGAAAGTGGGTTTGAAAGATTTTCATAAATGGAGCTCTGTTCCTAACTAGAAGATCTATCTCCATGATGATAAGGTAATGAAGATTTAATAGATGTAAATAGGCTTCAAGCCAAGATGAACTGAGGATGAGTCAGCAGAGTACTGCTGCTTTAAGAATCTGTCTATATAAGGGAGGCCATGTGAGGGTGTTTCTGTCTCTCTATCTCTCCTTGTGTTCCATCTCCACTGTAGTTCTCTGTGTAGAGTTGAAGATTGATTGATTGCATAGTATTTGCCTGGTATATGTACAGTATGTATATAGTAGTCTTGTACATGAACCACTGTTAAAAAATAAAGCCTCTGTAGATTTTCCAAGTGTTTCTTTAGGTAAGTTATTCCGAACTGATATGTGCATTAAAAAAAATGCTTTATGTATTTAATTTTTACAGGGCTTTTTAAAAAAAACAAACAAAAACTTGTGTTACTTAATGGACTATATGAAATATTCATTTGTTGCTACTGCAGTTAAATCAAGACTTACCCAAATTGACAGAATTGTCCATCCATTTTGAATAGTAGCTCTTAAAATTGGGGATCAATCATTTTTACAGTTAACATCACTTTCATTATTTCTAAATTCTTTTCCCTGCCAGGGACTGTGGTGGCTCAAAATATAAATATATTTTCTGAACTAACATATAGTGTATTTCTTAATTGTTTGTTCTTTAGATTGTATGATACTAAGAAAAATGACAAGGGAGATACAGGATGAAGACAGGGCCAGAAAGGAACTGATCAAGTTTTTTTTTTTTTAAAGTTCTAGCTAACCGAATGAATATTTTCTGGAATCTCACTGCTAGACAACAAATCAAAGTGTGCAACCTTGCATGTTCTCTTTAACCTTGACAAGTTCTCCACTTGAATTTTGCCAGTTTTTGTTTTTTCAATATTGTCCAGCTCACCTGAATGTATAATCAAGTTAATTTTTTGCTTATGGTCAATGACCAGATGCAGCTAACAATATTGCAAGGGGTCCGTGAAAAGGGAATGAATTAAATATAGCTGGAGAATTTAAACTAACATAAGGTGAAACAAAATGATTTTTTGAAAGAAAAGAAAAGAGGCAGTAAGGAGGAAGGGAGGGAGGGAGAAAGGAAAGAAAGAGAAGAAAGAAGGAAGGAAAGAGAGAGAGAGAAGGAAGGAAGGAAGGAAGTAAAGAAAGAAAAAAAGAAAGTGAGGGAGGGGGAAAGGAAAGCAAAAAAGAAAAGAAAGAGAAAAAGAAAGAAAGAAAAAGAAAAGAAAAGAAAAGAAAAGAGAGAGAAAAAGAAAGAGAGAAAGAAGGAAAAAAGAAGGAAAAAAGAAAGAAGGAAAAAAAGAAGGAAAATTCTTTCTTTCTTTCTTTCTTTCTTTCTTTCTTTCTTTCTTTCTTTCTTTCTTTCTTTCTTTCAGAAGGGAAGAAGGAAAGACAGGGTAATAAATGTATGGCCCGACAGTTGTTTAATTTCTGCTCCTGTGTTCCTCTAGTATTGTTCATCCTGGCTAGGATTCATAGAAATGTAGTAATAGTTGGGTTTATGGTTTATCCTTGGTGAAGGTTTGTTTTATTTCACCTTAATATCATGTGTAATCTCAGCTCTCAGGGTTTGTAAGTGACGGCTCATAATGAAGCTTCCATCTGTATGTGTTGTATCAATGTGGGCAATTTTAGAGTGTCCGATATACTAGTTGGTCAAAGCAAGCCTTAGTGTAATGTGTGAACCTCTCTGGAGAGCTCCAGATTCTGTTCTTATAATAAAGACCTGATTTGGCCTAATGGCTAATCAATAAAGTATTATCAGAGGACAACAGAGCAACCGTAGCTCAGGTGGGGTTTTGTATGCCACCAGAAACATTGAAGAGGAAAATGCTACCTTTATTTGAATGGAGCAGCAGTTTCCTTAAATATCACATCTTGCAATTTTTGTTTTCTGTAGGATGGACAGAATGGGAAGACTTCTATCATTTTGACTCCATAATCTTTTGGTTCCCATCATTCTTTACTTCAGCTGAAAGGGCTGAATAGCTGAAGAGTCACAAAGCCATTTCTAGAAGGGATCTCTGTTTACATCTGACCGTCCTTTCAGGAAAGAACAAAAGGCGCCCACCAACCCACGCCCACAGGTGGTAAAAAAATTTGAAACCCATCACTGACCCAGAGCACCCACAAAAATGATGAACAGCTCATTCCCCCCCCAACCAGTGATGGATTGCGTCAGTTCAGCCCAGTTCTGCAGAGCTGGTAGTGGCGTTGAGCAGCAGAGGCCAAAACGGTTGTCTTGCCGCTCTGCTGTTGGGCCCACCTGACCACCCAGGCTCTCATACTCACCTTTATCCTCTGAATTTGAAGTGCAGCTGCTTTGTGTGGCACAGATCATGCAGGCTTGCAGGAGGTGAGTTGGAAGGCCTCTGCGCCTGCGCAAAGTGTGCATTTGGCACATGCACGCATGCAAAATGTGTGAACGAGTGCAAAGCGCACCCACCAAGCCATGCCCACTGAGCCGGTGGTAAAAATCTTTGAATCCCACCACTGCCCCCAATCCTACTTGTAGATAAATATATTAAACCCTGGTTTGTCTTCATTCCATCTGTTTCCCCCCATGCCCCCAAAAATGGTAAATAATCACTATTCCTTATGAAAATGTGTGCCTTTTTTTTATTCCTGTTAAGAAAAATGTGAACTATAATTTAGCTTAAAAGTACCAAAGACATCAATAAAGTCTCCTTTTCTCAAAAACCTTGGAGAAACATTAAAACATTTGAAATGCGCAGAGTGTTAATTACATCCAAGGGAATAACCAAAAAGTGAAATGCATTACTTTCTGTTGAATATCAATCAACAATATATGTGTGTGTGTGTGTG
>BHFT01004732.1:0-10796 GCA_004320025.1 Laticauda laticaudata
TGCCACTTTTGAGAGCAGATAACAACGGATGGAGCCACCCCCAAAATTTTGCTCGTCCGCTGTGTCCTTTTTGCATACGTTTTTCATCCGTAGGCCAGTGTGACCTAGCCTTTAATTAGGTATTTCTTTCAAAACATCTTCTTTTATCTGTGATTTAGTTCTCCTGGAATCACTGCAACACATAAGTACATATAACTCATTATTACAGTTTTTAGGGTATACTTGGAATTCTCGCCAATGCATACTGTACTGTGTGAAAAAAAATGTGCTTTGAATGTATTTAGATATTCTTCCAAATTATGAAACTACAATCCAGGAAACTGATACCAAATCAAAGATAAGATGGCCTCTTGGACAGGATCTTTAGGAATGTGGGGACCTGAGCTTTGGAAAGATGGGAGGCTATTAATTGCAAAGCCCATTGGTTTTCCTCTCCTGTGACAGTAGTGGAAGAGTGGGATCATATTCCTGCATCATTAAGGGAGCATCCATAGACACATTTTGTTTTGCATGATTTGAGAACAGGAATGCATGATTTCATCCTGAACCTGCCCCAGCCTATTGCAAAGACCTTTTCCTCAAAAGTATTGTTTTTCCCACTTCCTTTGGTTGAAGCCATGACAGGAAGTCTGCTATGTTTTATTTTGTTGTAGGCAGTGCTTTCACTATGATTGGTTAGAGTGAGAATGCTGGACATTCCCTTTCCCTATAATCATTGGTGCTACTGGGAAATTTTAAGTTATTTGTATCTTCAGTGGTAATCTCCCAAGGGTATAGCTCCTTGTTCCCATTCAATAACAAAAACTAGACCATTTTTTACCCAGAGCCCTGATACACAGTTTCAATACTCCAGGAATATGCCAGTTGTTAATATTCCCTTGCAACAGTTATATACTGAGATACATGGAAGCTGGGGAGAAATTAACAGTTTCTTAGTTTCCCTTTTCAGCTCAAATGAATCAAAAAATGGTGGAATGGGGTCCCTCCCAACTGATCCAGAAATGCATCTCTGGAAAGTTCATTGCAAACAAGCAACTCCTTGACTAAAGTCCCTTCCAACCAGTGGTGGGATTCAATTTTTTTTTTTACTACTGGTTCTGTGGGTGTGGCTTGGTGGGCGTGTCAGAGGAAGGATACTGTAAAATCTCCACTCAAGAGATGGTATTTGCCAGTTATCTGAAGTTCTCAAAATGTCTGCTACCAGTTCTCCAGAACTGCTCAGAACCTGCTGAATACCACCTCTGCTTCCAACTCCGATTATATGAAGTTGGCTGTTGTTTATTTACACAAATGGAAACCACATGTCCTCAAAGAAGAGGAGGAAAGCAATGGACAAAGATTGAGGTGCATAAAAACCAAAGTACTGACTAGTGTGGGAACTTGGTAACTGCCATCTGGACAGAACCTGGCCAAGAATATTTTCTTGATTCAAGTTCATTTCCCTCTGGGAGCAGAATACCACACAAGCAGCTTAAATCTGGTATTCAGAATTGTTGAAATCTAATCTCATTTAAAATAAAGATTGAATAAATAAGATCTATGTAGAAATGCTATTGGTATGCCAAAAACAGAAGGCAGAATGTAAGGCTGGAGACATGAGATTGTTCTTGTGATTGTTCAGTCACTTCTGATTCTTAATAAGCTGATGGACATAGGTTCACCAGGATTGTCTGTCAGTAATTGTTTCCCTTTCTTGTAAGTTCCTGCTTGTGTCATCACTGACAAAGTCTGGTGACCTTGTTTTTTCTGTCAGCATCTTTTTCAGCTGTTTTAATGTTTTCCCTCAAAAATTAGGGTCTTCTCCAAAGAGGCCATCCATATTGTATCCCAAATATGTAAGCCTTGGGTTAATTGTTAGTGCTTCTAATGAATAATTTTAGAGGCCCTACCTATATAGATTTTTTTTTTAAAAAAATCTCTTTTTTAATTTCTGGCAGATTTGGCTTGAAATAGATCTTCTGAATAACATTCAATATTTGTCTTACCTAGTTCAGATATGTTCAGGAAGTCAAATCTGGCTGATTGAGCTGAATACTGCCTTCTTGAAATATCTTGTAGGAATTTGAATACTTTTGATTTCTTCCATCTCAGGATTGTACAAAGAGAAGGGAAGAAGGTGTTAACTGTGTAAAGGAAAATTGTGTAAATATGTAATACAGATTTCAATTCCAAACTACCCAAAGATGTTATTGGATGATATTTTTTTGCCATTCTTTCTTTGCTAGCTCACAATAAGTGTTTTGAATCTAGATAAGATGAAGAGCTTGTTTTTTTGTTTGTTTGTTCATTTTTTGAGAGAGAGACAGAGAGATAGAGATACAGAGACAAAGAGGCAGAGACAGAGAGATCCTTTGAAAAAAAAGTCTTAGCTCAGAGACCAATAGCTTTTTTCGCTTTATTTGAAGGCAAGCTTACATGGCTTCAGAGCAGTGGTGGGATTCAAATTTTTATACTACCAATTCTGTGGGTGTGGCTTGGTGGGCGTGGCAGGAGAAGAATACTGTAAAATCTCCAGTCAGAAGTAGATTTTCTGGTTGTCTGAACTACTCAAAATTTCCACTACTTGTTCTCCAGAACTGGTCAGAACCTGCTGAATACCACCTCTGCTTCAAAGACATGCCCTCCACCAGCCTTTTTAGTCTTTCCTGCTAATTCCATGTATGGTTAATTTACTTGATTATGATATGATTATGCATCTTTCTAATGGAACATATTTGTCTCAAGTTATTAAAAGCAGAGCTTCAATAATTTGTTTTCCTTTCATAGTCCATCTTTTTTTGTTTTTTTTAAAAGTTGACTATAATTTGCATTCATAGTCTGTTGTGTGAGCAAAATCATATCTTACATTTTAGTTATTCCTCTTGAACATAAAGCCTGTAAATAACAGTTTAATCCTGGATGGGGAGGGGGAATACATAAAAGATGCAACAAAATGTATCTAATATTCTAGGCCACATAGCAGCAATTAAGATGATGATACCCCCAAAATTAGTATACCTGCATCAAATTCTTGTGAATATCTAGAAGATATTCTAAATGAAATTGTCATCACTTGAAGAAAAGTTAGGTTTTACATCCTTTTCTAATTTTGTCATAAGAAAGGAATGAATCATGTTGGAAGCCAACATCAAATAAAGCACAATTTCATTTATATCAAAGAATATATCAAGAGCATTCAATGTCTGTACTTGCATTCTGAGAAATATAAATGTTGGTGTCTATAGCTTTAGGCTAGGTCACATTGGCCAACGGATGCAAAACGTATGCAAAAAGGACACAGCGGACAAACAGAATTTCGGGGGTGGCTTCATCCGTTGTTATCTACTCTCAAAAGTGCTCCAAATTTGCATAAATAGAATGGAAAAGAACGGAAAGGAATGGACGTGGGGAGGATGTAGCGGGGATGTGAAGTGGATGTTCATAGGAAGCCTAGTGGATGAAAGCGGATGGAAGCGGATGACACATGTGCAAGGCTTCTGGGGGAGAATAGCGAAGCGGACGCATAGAGAAAGGAGCGGATGTGTAGCAGATGACGCGGGTGCATCACAAATGCCTATAGGATGCATAGTGGATGAGTAGCGATGCGTAGCAGATGTGTAGTGGATGCAAAGCGTTCACTGCGCATGCGGGGGAGGATGAATTGCATCAGGTCCATGGATATAAAAGGATGCAGCTCGCAAGCAGTCAGCATTCAGAGGAAAGACCTGCTGCCAGAGACATCTTGAGAGAACACCCATGGGGAAGAAGAGGAAGCCTGCTGTGCTAATCCTGCGCCCTGGAAAAAGAAGGACAGAAACACCATCCCACCCCCTGAGCGCTGACCTGAAGCTGCTGGTGCTTCTGCTGCCTGCTGATGGTGTGTTGGTAGTGCTTCTCCTGCCTGCCCTGCTTCTCTTGCTGCTGCTGCTGGTGGTTGTCCTTTCTCCTTGCTGCTGGTGCTTGCTTGGTGCTGCTGGTGCTGCTGCGTGCTTCTCCTGAGTGATTATTAGTTGCTTTGCCGCTGTGGATGGACTAGCCCCAATGCCCTTCAAAGCCCTGCCTGCTGACTGAAGGACCCTGAAGCCCCTGCCCAGAGGAGGAAGAGGCCAAGGAAAAGGAGAAGGAGGAGAGGAATAGTATTCCATTTCGAGGACTGGGCGGTACACTGCTGATGTATTCCTGGGTGGTTGGAAGCACCATGCAACCCTGAATCTGGCAAGCTGCCCACCTGAAGGAAATCGGGCAGTCCGCTGTCAGAGTCACTGCACCGGGAGACGGACTCATGGCCAAGTGCAGAATTCCGGACAGCTGAGGTCTGCCACTGAGAGCAGCCCCTCTGTCAACCCTCTCTCTCAGACAGCCCACAGAGAGTCCCACTCCTGCTTCCAGCCAGAGTAGCTACCGTGTCCAGGCAGTGTCTTTGGAGGGACCCCACCAGCCCAGAGACACCCCTGACCAGCTGCACTCCCCATGCCGGAGGACATGCAGTAAATCCCCTTTCCTCAGATGGAGCAAGAAGAAGCAGCCACCAGAGGGCCAACCAACCACCCACCCCCAGCCTCCACTCCACAGAAAGCAGGCAGAGAGGTCAGACCTGAGGGACAGAGCCACACAATCCTCTTGGAGATCAGGCGACACAATCAAAGCCAGGCACAGATTTCTCCTGCTCCCCAGCTGCGTCCACTTCGACATCTACCATCCTCCGAACCGGCAAGCCTTCGTTCATCAGTCATGAGCGAGACCCTCTATGGACTTGCCCGAGCCCGTTACCAGACGGTTCCACAGGTCGGTCTTGGAAGATGACGAGCGAGGAACACGAAATACACGTTGAGGATCGCACCCATTAATTGACATTGAACACGTCGTGTAAAGCATACAGCCCGTGCTTACAGGTCCATAAGTGTTTGGAGTCCACTTTTGATGCATCTCGGTGGCGCACTAGGTATGGGTTAAGTGGAAGTCCTCGCGCGCGCTGAGCCCCTCGCGCTGCGCCTCTTTGTCTCATATAGATGCGATGCCGCCCTACTTCAGCTGTTCCCTGCATACCCTGCGCATCCATCGAGCCGGATTGAAGATCTGATATCGTGGATGAAGGACGAGGATCACAGAGTTCTTCGTGCCACCACCCTCCAGGACTAGGCTGAAACCTGCTCCTACCCACTCTAGGTCTTGCCTCCTCCAACCCCGGCGATGTCACAGCCCTTCCACGGATTTCAAGCAGCCCCTCATCTACCAAGGCTTACCACTACCAGGACTTCCCACAGCAGAGGCAGCCCTTCCCAGTCCTAGGCCCAAGGTTACATCAGACCACCACAGACACCAGACTCTCTCCAGCCTGCAGACCAGACAGGTCCCCAGCTACCACTCCCTTTCGGGTCCCAGCAGCCAAGCCGTCAACGGACAAATCGTTCATCAGTCTTGGGCCTCACATCAGGTCCTGATGTAGGGCTTCTCAACCTCATGGGACTGCAGTCAGCTCTCTGAGAGCTTCCTGCCACACACCATCTCTGTTGTACTTCCGGGGCCAGGCCACCCAATGGTGCCTCAGACCCAGCACTTCCATCCACGCCACCGTCCACACGGTCCCTGGCCCCTTTTACATCTGCGGTGAGACATGGCATGGCCTCAGAGTGTCTGAGAAGAGTGCCAGAGAGCTGAGTCGTACCTTGTTCACTTTATCTTTGCTTAAGACACCTTTACTTAGGTTGCATTTTGCTTTGAATAAAAGTCATACAAGTTTGTTATTAATAAAGGTTACTTTTGCTGTAACATACACTTTGGTTCAATTTTATTTAACTTAATAAAGTGCTGGTAAACTTTTTGAAAAAATGGTTAAGCCAAAGGCTATCCTTGTGGGATAGGTAAGGATAAGCTTGATAGGGAGGGTAAGGATACGAAACTGTGGCGATGGGTAAGGATAATTGTGGGATGGGTAAGGATTGTTTGTGGGATAGATAAACCTCCATAATCAAGCATAGTGGCGACTTTAATGGTCACCCTGCCCGAGCCTGCCACACATATGGCCCTTTTTTACAAATAACAATGTTATTCATTGATCAACACATTTCAACAATAAACAAAACTGCTATTAAATGCCTATTCATTGTAAGGCACCTCAACAATACATGGCACAACATCTCATCAGTGTGATGAGACAAGGCTCAAGGAATACATCTCAATTAAGCATTCTAACCATCCTGTCTTGCCACTCCACTGCTTCAGCTGGGGAGTTGCACCAGTGTTTCGAGGAGGTTCGGCTGCTTCCCTTCCCTTCAAACGTGAAGCTCGGTTGGGGCCTTGTATATCCATAGTTGTCTATAGGTTTGGTCCTTGCCTTCCATTACCAGGCTCCCATATCCCCAATGCTTTGTTGACAGTCAACAAGCCTTTTCTGCAAAGACTGCGGGTAGCGGGTGCGCATGAGTTGTGCAGGATGCAAGCATAGCTTCCCGATGCTCCTCACAGTCTGTGGGTGATGCTGGCATGGTGGTGAGAAGTACCTGGAACCTGTTTGGCCAGGATGCCAAAGCATTCTCCACCATACTGTCTGCCCTGGATAGCTGTAGTTGAAGATCCTCTCTCTTTACGCGCGCATGGGTATCTTGAAGTGTTAGGGCCTTCATTGAGGTAGGTTCTGAGGTAAAAGGCGTCATCATGCACAATGAAGTAGGGCTACGTCTTGTTGATGCTTGTCGTTGGGTAGGGGTTTGGGAATCTGGATAAACCATGATTGAGTTTGCATTCCAGCCATCCTTTGAGGTCACTGGCATTGTATAATTCCTGGAGTATCTGAAGCTGATCCAATTGCCTGAATGCATCGATGTACATGAACTTGTAAGTCATAGCATCACCATCGGCATAAGAGGAGTGATTACTGGAAGAAGCCTTTGTAGTTGTAAATAAGAGGACGCTGATTTGGGTTGGAGCTTTGCAGGCCACGTGCTTCCCATCTATGGCTCCAACGTGTGGGGAAAGTTCTTCCTCTTGATAGCACGTGCTCTGCAACTTTCCCTCCAGCCTTCCTTCAATAGGTGGGAACACTGGAGGAGTCCTCCACATTTCTTTGATGACTGGCCTGCGACCACTTCTCTGACCACAATATGGATGGTGTTGTGTTTGGGCACCTCCAGGCATACTCATGTTTCTGGTATGTGGTCCCAGAGGCGCCAGGTGGGATGCAGAATCAGTTGCCACCTTCAGTAAGGGTCCAGGCTGGGGATGCGAAGTTTTGTTTGCCCTTGGTCAACCTGGGTCTCAGATGCTCCAGAACTTCGTCCAAGACATCGGCTGGTAGGCATCCTCATGAAGTTCTGGAGATGCACGAGTGTCTTCTTGCCTGAGCGTTCCACCATCAAGCTTGTCATAAAATCCAAATCCGCTCTTCTCCACGTCATCGTCGCACCCACACAGACTCTTGAGTTTTCCTTCTTCTCCTTGCGTAGAAAGTGAAAACAGTTGAACAGGCTTTGGTTTCTGGTGTTTGAATGATCGCGCTACCATAAGGAGTGGTGGCGATGATCCATGTTTGGAGATCAATGGAATGATGCTGAAAGGGCAGTAGTAAGGCTGAAGAGGTCTCACTACAGCAGGGCTCGCTGCTCACTGATAGTGGAGATTCCAGGTGATTTTCCTCCCCCTTTTTATAGGAAATATCGGTTTCTGCCTAGGTGTCCTGTCCACATACTCTCGACATCCTCGCAGACATCCATAAATATCCGAGATACGTCCCATATACAGAACATGTTTGTTGTGGTCATCTATGCTTTATATACGAGATGCATCCGTTTCATCCCTTCTACTGTTCTTCTAGCTATGGCTGCTGTGGACCTCCACGTACGCTTTCGCTTCCCTCCCCATTTCTGCTTTCCACTGAGAGCGATGTGAGTGCGCAGATGCCTGCAGAGGATGCTGAGGGGAACAGCAGACGTTTAAACGATGACACGTGATGGTAGAAACGTTGTTGCCGTATGTGGTCAACCGGATTGTATATCGTACACGGCGGAAGTTCATCTGCTCAAAAAGTTTTGTGCAGCTCAAAACTTTTTGAGCAGATGAAATAGCAGTAGATGGATGCTCGACGGATAAAGCGTATGAAAGACATACGCAGTGATTACACAATGGATGCATCGCGTTTTCCAACGGATGGCAAGTGTTTTTCTCCGTTTTACATCCTCTTTGTATCTGTTGGTGCAGTTTGACATGGGCTTTAGTTCTTCACTTGGAACAGGAAGGAAGGAAGTAGGGAGGAAGGGAATGTAATATCCAGTTTGGCATTAGGTTTATCCAAACTGTAGAACCACTTCTGTATTAACATGAGTCTAAACTTAACTTGCCTTTGTTAATTGGATTTCCCCCACCCCCCCATATCTTGTTCTCTACATCTTCTTTGGGCCTTTTCAGGACCATAATCTGTGAATGATGGCAGATGAATAAATGGATTACAGTTAATAAAGGCTCTAGAATTAAGAAGTTACTGGTACAAATCCCTGATGAGTTATGACATTCTCAGGTTACACCTGATATATTCACTAGTTACTATATGGGTAATATTGGAAGTTAGGATTGAATGCAATAAATGAAGCATCTATACAACCAACAGGAATTGGTTTTTTTCAGACTGGGGCAAAAGTCTAGCACAATGGAGTTTACACAATGGAGTTTTGGCCTGGCAAATGTATATTAAATAACATTTAAAAGAGTTCAAAACTCATTAAAACTATTTCTGTCTCTCTTGTGCATAATTTTCTTTCAGCCTTAAAATGACTTGAAGATATTTCTAGTACCTCCAGAAAGAAATGCAGTTAAATTTCTGTAATCAGTTTTCCCATGGGTTTTCTCATCCTGCTACTCAGAACATATTGGCTGCTTTCAACAGCTTAACTTTTCATTTTAAAGCTATTGCTTGTAAAGTGAGAGAAGAATGAAATCTCCAATCTTGGATCCTCAACAAATTGCTGCCCCTTTCTGAGATTCTTTAAGTGGTTTCTTGAAAAAAAAAAGTCCTGAATTCTGCTGAGATATTTAACAGATTGTTCCATAGAAAAGTCTTATTGCTATGATAATATTACACTTCAAAAGTTGTCTGTGTATACCAGGTGGAATTATATTAAGAGGAAGGCATACTGCAGGTGAATTTTAGGGGAAAAATTCTATCAAGAAGAACAACAAAGATGATTAGAGGACTGGAGACTAAAAGTTGCAAAGAATGGTTGCAGGAATTGGGTGTGTCTAGTTAAATGAAAAGAAGGACTAGGGGTGACATGACAGCAGTGTTTCAAATTCTAAGGGACTGCCACAAAGAAGAGGGAGTCAACTTTTTCTCCAAAGCCTCTGAAGGCAGAACAAGAAGCAAGGATGAAAACTAATCAAGAAGACAACAAACCTAGAACTAAGGAGAATTTCTTGAAGGAGAAATTTCCTGAGAGTTAGAACTATTAATCAGGGGAACAAGTTGTCTCAAAAAGTTGTGAGTGTCCCAACACTAGAGGTTTTTAAAAAGAGATTGGACAACCATTTGATTGAAAAGGTATATAGGGTTTCCTGCTTGAGCAAGCAATTGGACTGGAAGACTCCAATGACCTTTCTAACTGTGTTATTCTGTTATTCTAATATTAAGAAAAGTTAAAACAATGGGTCCACTAACACTTGAAAGCAGGTGGAGACTACTTCTTAGATGTTTTTAAGTGAAGGTTGTAGAGCAGGGGTGTCAAATTCATGGTGTCACAGAGGCATCACATGACGTATCAGAACTTTTTTCCCCTTCACTAAACTGGGTGTAGATCAGAGGTGGTATTCAGCAGGTTCTGACCAATTCTGGAGAACTGGTGATGGAAATTTTGAGTAGTTCAGAGAACTGGCAAATACCACCTCTGACTGGAGATTTTACAGTATCCTTCCCCTGNCACCTCTGACTGGAGATTTTACAGTATCCTTCCCCTGCCACGCCTACCAAGCCATGCCCACAGAACTGGTAGTAAAAAAATTAGAACCCCACCACTGGTGTGGATATGGCCAACACGTGACACATCTGGCCCATTTGCTGGGAGTTTGACAGCCATCAAGGTACTTGGATTCATTAACCTCAAAAGTCTCTTCTAGCTTTATGATTTAGAAATGCTGAATTGATAATGAAAGATACTTCTAATAATTACTGTAGTTGTTTCCACCAGCCTATTTTATTAGAATGTATATACTGTATAATTAATTAGCTAACATAGCACCCTCTCTTTGTAAATTTATGTAAATGAAAAAAATCAGTATATTCTTTCTTACTTTCTCTCATTATATTACAATTACTCCTCCTATATCCCTTGTACAATTCCCTTAGCTTAAAATGCTAAGGGAATTATATAAGGAGTCATATTGTAATTTATTTTCAAGTACCAACTCTATGAATTTGGCTGGACTGAAAGAGAATGAGTGGACCAAGTTCATTTAATAAACTTTATGGTCAAAAGTGGAATGAACCCAAAGGAATTAACCACTATACCATATAGATTCTATCATAGTTTATTATTAGTTGTGTTTGAAAATAGTGTCTTACTTCTGTGGTGAATTCAAAGTTCTAATACTATCATCTCACCTATTATAATACCTATTATAAGTGCTTCTTCTCCTTCTTGGTTTTTATAAAATATAAATTTTCATTTTGAATAAACATAATAAAAACATACAAATAGATACTGCCCCTTGCTATCAATACTCAATTAAACATCATTTTAACTCCCTGGAGAAAATGTACTGCGGTATCTGCTATCCCGCATTAGATGGGCGTCTCATGATAGGGAGCGAAAGGAGAAAGAAACGACAGGAGACGA
>BHFT01004734.1:0-32134 GCA_004320025.1 Laticauda laticaudata
AAAATGGAGTAATTTTTTAAATCAGCAATGAATTTTAAATTGGAAATAGTCAATATTATACAGTAAATATTGTGTATTTTTTTCCAGTTTTTTAAAAGAGTCATTGTTTAATTTTAACACTAGATGGCAGTTGAACACAACTGAATGTTGAATTCAGCTAGTTGAACACAAGTCAGTTAAAAAAATACAGTAACAAACAATAAAATACTCTCATCTAATTCACTATTAATTATATTTTTTGAAAGAGGTCATGACCTGATATTTTCAGATTATAGAAATAAATACAGGGAGCTGTTGACTTAAAACCACAGTTGAGTCCAAAATGTCACTAAGCAAGACATTTGCTAAATGAGTCATGCCCTATTTTATAACTTTTTGCCATTTTTGTTAATCAAATTACGACAGGTTGTTAAGTGATTCATGTTGTCATTAAGCAAATCTGACTTCCCCCATTGAAGTTCGAAGTTCCCCAGGAAGGTTGCACAATATAATCCCAGGACTCTGCAACCATCATACATATATTTTGGTGACCATGTACCAATAAAGTAGAATATTTGTAGTTCTGGGTTGAAATGAGGGGTCCTTGGTGCTCTCTGAGCTTGTTTGTTTTCTTGCAGACGTTTCATTACCCAATTAGGTAACATCACCAATACTAGTGAAATATTTAAGCATATAACAGGTAACATTATTTTGCTATCCATTATGGAACCTATCAATTTTTGTAGTGATCATGAATTCAGTTTTTATTTTTGTTAATATTTAAAAGCATATTTTACATCATTGACCAAGTGCCATTTGATGTATCTTTAAGGATGCTGAAGTTTTGTATAGTAAATTAGGAATTGGTCTCTTAGAGATGAAGACCAAGGCACTCATTTTTCAAAGGAGCTTGTTGATGGGCAGCTGTAGGAACTGGAAGCTATTGCAAAGTTGCTTTTCAGGATGAACTTCATGGCAATCACTGTAGAAGAGCAACTGTAGGCGGCATGATTAGTATTCTTGCTGGTAGAACACTCAGCTTCTGCTTCCAATTGTTTTAAGATTACAACACTAAGACCTCTGATATTCGTGGTCTATGATAATGGTCAATTGATCAGGTGAAGGGACAGGAACAGGAAGAAAATCCTGGGCTGTGAATAAATTCCTCTGTATTTCTCCAGATCTTCTCCATGTCTTGCATTTTTAAGATTTTGAACCTGGCAAGGTATGTATATCCGGACAGCTTTGAGAGATACATAAAAATGCAATAAAAAAGTAAATATGAATCCTAACTTTCATGTGTGAAGGAAGGGGAGTTTAAGTTATGCAGTTATTTTGACCAAACTGAATCTTTGGATTGTGTTAAGTTTCAAGAATGGTGGTTTATGAAAACCACAGTCATGAAATATCTGAACCACAATATAATCTTAGTTTCAACCATTTGTAGTTATCAGGAAAAATTACACTTCCACTTCCTGCATTTGTGTGCAAAGATAGCTTGTATAGAATTGTGTGCAAAGATAGCTTGTATAGAATTGTAACAAGACATTAACTTATACAAGGAGGAAAGAAAATGCATGACAGAGGCTTGTACTTAATATTTTTCTTTTAACGACTGTAGACTTGTACTAGTTAACTTGACTGTAGAATATGAAAAAGACCATAATTTTAGACAGAATGCTATTCCGCTGTTAAAATCTATTTAAAGAGTATTGGAAAAGCTTATAATCAATAAAAGCTAATTCGCTAGTGAATATTTCATACTAAAGATCATTACCTCCCAATATATTTGTTTTATATTAATTTAAATGTGTTTTTGCAATCAGATATATTATGTGCATATAATTATTACCTTATAGAGTTACAGGCATTTTAGCACACTTAAATCTATGGAACTTGAACAGGTATAAGTACAGACTGACTTCCTGGCAAATTATTCTAAGTGTCATTTAATTTAACTGAATTTGAGCATATTGTGTATTTATGTCTTGCTTTCAGTGGGATATGTACATATTAAATATTGTTTTATTAATAAATATTGTAAATATCAAGATAAAGCTACAAAAATTAAAAAATAAAACACGATTAAAAGTAAAACCAAGACAAAATAAGGCAACATTCAACATTGAGAGTTCATCTCGCTGATGTATGTGAACTAGAGAGAATTTTACATCTAGCTTCATCTTCTAAAGTTGTATGGCTAATGTGTACAAATGGAAAGTTTGGCCTAGACAGGGGTGGGGGGCTAACATGTCTGCACTTGTGAACCTGTGTAAATCCATTCTGCTTTCAAGTGCTATAATTTTACCTGAAGGCATAAGGCATGGTGATAATTTGCCTCTTTCTATTACTGATGCTTTTGATATTTTATCTACAGAAATGGATGTGCTTGATAACATCAAAAAATATTTCTTAGGTTCTGAAAGTAAAGAGTGCAAAATATTACAAGGCCAAGTGTAAAATTACGCAGTTATGTCATTTTCCAAGGATTTGGCACAAATTTGTTAAGTTTTGAGCTACTGCTTTTAAAAATTATTTTCAGTGTCTTAACAAATATAAAAATTTGTATTTTAGGTTGTGCTTAGATTCATTTTTAGAAATACTGTGTGTATACCTATGTCTATATAAAGCTATATATGTATAAAAATAGTGAAACAATATTAAATTACAACACTGTAATTTAAGCTTTTTGTTTCATTTTATTAGGGGAATCAAATAGTGACCATTCAACATGATGTTGGTGGCGCAGTGGTTAGAGTGCAGTACTGCAAGCTACTCCTATTGCAGTTTGGCAGATTGAATCTCACTAGGCTCAAGGTTGACTCATCCTTCCATCCTTCTGAGGTGGGTAAAATGAGGACCCAAATTGTTAGGGGCAATATGCTGACTCTGTAAACCACTTTGAGAGGGCTGGAAAGCACTATAAAGTGGTATATAAGTCCAAGTTTATTGCTATGATATACATCTAGGTTGCAATTAATGTGAGTTTGAATAATATAATTGATTTAGTGGGAACTGTAAATTGATATCAGGTCACGTTTAATGCAACCCAAAATGTATTTAATGTGTAATTAGCACATACATAGTTGAGCCTAGCAGTTGCGCAGTTGCAGTTTGTGTATAAAACTAAAGGAAAAAAAAAGATTATAACAGAGCACTACAAGCTTAAAAAGGCTAAGTTAGAGCAAAATTTGTATGTAAACAAATTAAATGTGATCATAGCAACAGTCAAATAGAAAGATGCCTGAATTTACAATACACAATATTATAAAACCTGGAAGCAAAATAAAAGAAAAAAGTTGCATGAGGAGTGAAAGTGTTACAATGATAGACATTGTATGGATTGAATATTGCAATCAATATTCATATTTTATTGAGATTCAGGTTGATCTAATGACTAAGGCACCAGGCTAGGGTGCAGAAGAATATTAATTTAAATCCCACTTTACCCATGGAAACCAGATAGATGACTATGGGCCAGTCTCTGTCTCAGTCCAACTTGTCTCACAGGGTTGTGGGGAAAATAGGAGAAGGAAGGTGCATTGGATATGTTTGCCTCCTTGAATTGTGAAAATAATGATGAGATACAAATAAATAAATATGAATATAAAAATTATGTTTAAAATTATTCATTGTCTTTTTATGTTTAGCTGGAACTAATACCCTTTCACTAATTAAGACCTAACTCGGGGGTGGGATTCTACCAGTTCTCACCTATTCACTAGAACCAGTTGTTAACATTCTAAGCAGTTCGGAGAACCGGTTGTTAGAAGAAATTACTGGCCTAATCTTGCAAGGAAGGCAGGAAGGAAACATTCTGGTGTTGCTTACACAAACTGCCTCTCGTTAACCCTTATTCATTTTTTGGCAGGACTAGACTTCTGTCTCAGGAACGTCTCTGGAGTCTTTTTCCCTTCCTTTGCTGGTATTTGCTTGTGTGGAGTGACCATTCAAAGTTACAATGGCACTGAAAAAAAGTGACTTATGACCATTTTTACAACTTATGACTGTTGCGCATCCCCAGTCTTGAGAGGCCAGGTGAGAAAATGCGTGCCTCAATGATATTGAGTTGGCCATGCCCCAGCCAATAACATGACCAACAAGCCAACCATCCCCAGTCACATGACCCCCACCATGCCCACAACAACTAAAGGCCCTGTCACACTGCCCAACGGAATGCAAAACGGACAAATGGATGAGCAAAATGTTTCCATCCATTGTTATCCGCTCTCAGAAACGGGCAAAAATTTGCATAACCGGAAGCGGATAACACGTACGGGGGGAGGTACGAGACAGGCGGCAGAGCGGCATGCCGCGGAGCCCAGCGGATGGAAGCGAAATGGGAGCGTGATGGCACATCTGCTAGGCTTCCGGGGGATCCTCAGCAAAAGCGCATGCGGACGCGGATCACAGCAGATGCACAGCGGAGCCTAGCGGATGCCGAGCATTAATTGCGCATGCGGGGAGGATGCATTGCGTCAGCCCCGCAAATATAACGGAAAGCAGCTCGGAAGCAGGTCACCATTCAGAGGAAAGACCTGCTTCCAGACACATCAACCTGCCTTGCCTGTCCTGCCTGCATGGTCTGCCTGCAAGCCTTGCTGCCAGCCCTCCTGCCAGGCTGCCCAGTCTGCTGCTCGCCTGCTGCCAGCCTTGCTGCAGGCGCCCCCCTCTGCCAGCCTTGCTGTCTGCCTGCCTGCCAGCCTTGCTGTCTGCCAGCCTTGGTGCCTGGCCTGGCCTGCCAGCCTTGGTTCATGCCTGCCTGCCAGCCTTGGTGCCTGCCTGCCAGCCTTCCTGCAGCCTTGGTGCCTGCCTCCCCTGCCAGCCTTCTGCCAGCCTTGGTGCCTCCTCCTGCCGCCTGCCTGCCAGCCTTGGTGCCTGCCTGCCTGCCTGCCAGCCTTGGTGCCTGCCTCCTTGCCAGCCTTCCTTCCAGCCTGGTTCCTGCTGGACTCCCTGCCAGCAGCAACCCAACAACCATGCTGAAGCACAGCAAGCCTCAGCCATCTGCTGCCAGCCCTTGCAAGAAGGACAGGGCTACCATCCCGCCCCCTGGCCCTCACTCTGGTTCTGCTGGGGCTTCTGCAGCAGGGCTCGCTCTTCTGGGGTTAGCGCTCTGCTGCTTCTGCTAATGAGGAGCTGATGACAAGCACTCCAGCAACCAGCACCTCCCCGCACCTGCACCCTTCACCCTGAGACTGAGCAACCAAGAGGAAGTGCCAGAGACTCATTTTTGTCTTATAGCTTGTTGTTAAATAAGTCTATTTTTGATTCACACACTTGCTTCATTTCTTTTTTTTAATAAAGTCTTGGTGGAAACTTTTAGAAATGGTTTAAGCCTTTGCATGCTTGTGGGATGGGTTAAAGAAGCAGTGGGATGGCAGGGATACCTTTGGGATGGTAATAGCAGTGGGTAGATAAACCTCCAGTGCAAGCATAGTGGGACTGTATGGTCTGCCCTCCCAGGTGCCACACATATATGCGCCCTTTATTTATCAATAACAATGTAATATTGATCCACACATTCACATAAACACAAATCTTTATTATGCCCTGTTCATTGTCGGCCACTTAACATACATGGCCACAATCTCATCAGTGTGATGAAGACAAGGCTGAAGAAGCCTTAAGCATCTCATCCCTGTCTTGCCACTCCATGCTCCAGCTGGGGATTGACCCGTGTTCAGGGGTTGTGCTCGTTCTTTTCATGTGAGGCTCTGTTTGGGGCCTGCAACATTCTCAGTGTCTAATCAGGTTTCGCCCTTGCCTCCATGGTCCCGCCTCCATGTCCCCATTGCCTTGTTACGGTCCACGAGCCTGTTCTGCAAGCTGGGAGCGGCGTGCGCATGAGATTGTGCAGGATGCAGCAAGCTTCCCAACGATCCTCCTCACGGTCTCTGGGCGTGCTGCATGTGTGGGTGAGAAGTACCCTGGAACCAGTTGGCCAGGATGCCAAAGGGCTTCTCCACCCACCCGCCTTGCCCTGACAGCCTGTAGTTGAAGATTCCTCGGTCTTCACGGTGAGGATTTCTGGAATGTTAGGGCTTCATGATGGTGTTGTGAAGGAGAGGCCGTCATCCCCCCCACGATGAAGTTGGGCACATCTTGTGTGTCGTTGGGCGGGGTACTGGATCTGGAAGTCCAACGATGAGGTTTGCGTCCAGCTCCTCCTTGAGGGACTGGCGTTGTATACCTGGGCATCTGAAGATGAGACGTTGCCTGAAGCATCGATGTACATGAACTTGTAGTCAGCACGACCATGGCAAAGAGGATGATGCTGAAGAGCCTTGTAATTGAAATAAGTGGACCCCGACTTGGCTGACGCTTTGCAGGCCACATGCCTTCCATCTATGCTCCAAAACGGTGTAGGGAAGTTCACTTCTGATACCACTGCTCTGCAACTTTCCTTCCAGCCTTTCTCAGTGGAGGGGTACTGGAGGAGCTCCTCCTTGTATTCTTCGATGATGGCCTGCACCACTTCTCTGACCACAATGCCTGATGGTGTTTGGGTGGCTAACCCTCCAGCCGTAACTGCATGCTCCTGTAAGGTGGTCCCTGAGGCCAGGTGGTGCAGAGTGAGTGCCACCTTGAGCCAGGTTCCAGGCTGGGCCGGAAGTTGGTGTTTGCCTTGGTCAACCTGGGTGTCAGCCGCTGCACACTTCGTCAAACATGGCTGGAGGCATCCTCAATGAGTTCTGGAAGCCCGAGTGTCTTCGCTCCTGAGCTCCACCATCAGCCTCCGTCTCCTGCTTCTTCTGCTGCAACCATCTTCGTACCCAGACGCTTTCGTTGGCCGCCCCTTTTTCTTCCCATAGTAGAGTTTCACAAGCCTGTAGATGCTTCGCCTGTTGCAAAGGACATGGTGGCTGCCAAAAAGGAGTGTGTTACGATCCACCGGTGGAACATGACTGGATGCTGTTGGAGAGGAAGAAGGCAGATTGAGGCTGAGAGGTCCGCAACCGCCAGGGTGCTGTTCTTGAACAAAGTGAGATCCAGATGTGTTGCTCCCCCTTTTTTATAGGCAGTATACGGGTGTCCCTTTGCACTCCTCAGGCATCCTTAAGCATCCTCTAGGCATCCTGTATGACATCCTTAATATCCGAGCAGTAGGCTCCTCTGCGGAACGTTTTTTCCGTTTTACCGCATTTGTTTCAGCTAGGCATCCGTTCTGCGTCATCCGCTTTCCTCCCTGTGGTCCGATGGATGCGAGTTGTGGCGGATCACAGCAGATGCTTATAGCGGATATAGCGGATGCGTAACGGATGCAGAAACGAATGCATAGCGATGTCTAGACGATGCAGAAGCGACGTAATCTGGATACAGTTTTCCGCCGCAAAAGCTTTGAGCAGTAAAACCTTTTCTGACGCGGATTGAAACGTCAATAAACGCGATGCTGGACGGATAGAGAGGAAGCAAAAACGGAGGCAGTGAGTACATCGCGTTTTCCAACGGATGGCAAGCTTTTTTGTCTGTTTTACATCCTCTTTGCATCCGTTGGTGCAGTGTGACAGGGGCTTAAGCCATGTCCACAGAACCAGTTGTTAAAAAATTTGAATCCCATCCCTGACCGAGCTGTATAAGGAGAGATAGTGGTTAAAGTGCTGCACTAGAAACATGTAGATCTAGATTTTAGACCTAACTTGGGGCATAAGCCAGCTGGCTTATGAGCCAGAAATAATATCAGCCTCAGATTGGGATATTTAAATTTTTTTTAACATGTCATGTTAATATGAATTTCTAGCGAGAGTGAGTGAGTGGAGATATAATGTATATAATTATTTTTCTAAGAAAAATAAAGCAAAACAAAGTTTATGGATTTTGTTGCTTTGTTCTACAGAGCACAATCAAAGCAATGAAGGACAAGTCTAGAACAGTAATTTACTTCCACTTACTGTGATGTTCTCATAAATTTTGTTCCTTAGATGGTCTTAGGAAAAGTAACACTTACATGTCAACTGTACTAATTAATTCCATGAGAATGGCTTGATTCTGGAAGGTTACTTTGTAAACATTTTGAAGAAGTATAGTATAGTGCTTTTACGAATCTGTACATCATCATTTTTTCATGATACATAAGTGATGTAATACCTAAAAATTAATTAGAATTCCTTTAAAGTATTTGTTTGTAGAATCAATATTTGATCAATGATAGGTAAAAGATTAAAAAATATGACAATAAATTAGCAGTTTGTGACATATATTGCAGATGGTTGTTTCATTCTTTAATATTGCTCAGATAGATATAGGGACAGAATTGAACCTTGGATTTTGATATGGATGAATTTAGCTAGTTTTATTTAATGTCTTATGGTTGCTTTATTTATGCTGTGATAGACTTGATTTTTCATTAACTTTTAAATTAAGATTACACCTCCCCTACATTTTTATTGTTATTTTTTTGCTGGAAATGATTTAGCACACATAATTTGGGTTATTCTTTTTACATTATTATTGGTTTTAGTTGCAACATTTAAGACACTTGGAATTTTATAATTCTTTAAAATGTTTTTCTGAAGACCGGTAAATATAATATCCTCTTTGAGAACCAATCAATGTGTTGTGATTATATTTTATGAGAAATCCTTTTTAAAAAATGAACATTGTCTTTTTATATCACAGAATACAAAATTTACTAATTTACTAACTTAAAGCTTAATAAAATGCATTTACAAACCTGTCAACTGTATTATCGTTTGTGGGATGATTGGAGTTGTACAATTCCTTGCGCCATGTTCTACAGTCTCTCCAGTTAGGGAGCTTGGTTATATGACTACATGCTTTTTAAACATGCATCTTATTTTTGGGAAAAAAAAAACCCTATCCTAAAATGTAATTGAAAGGAAGGGTAATCTGTAAAAATGTCTTTATTCCATCCAGAAGAACTTCAGCTACTTCACTGAGGGTATCAGAAAAGGATACCACTGGGTTCTCCCAAAGATGTTTTTTTGAAAGGCAACTGGACTTTCTTGCTCTTCTTTGAAGACGTCATCTGAAGAAGCTTCTTGGATGAGAAGTGAAACGACTTCAAATAAAAGCAAGAAAGTCCAGTTGCTTCTTGTAAAAGTACCTTTGGGACAATCATGACCTGGATGACTGAGAATCTCCTTAAGCATATATCATTGGGTACATTCCATATATTTTGTGAATTGGATTATAGAAGATTTGTTTCACTTTGTTATGAGTGTAACAGGGTACACTCATTACAAAGTTTACAAATCAATGGAGTGATTTTAAAACAGTGTTCAGCACTTGGATATCTCAGAAGATAATTGGAAATTTCTCAGTGAGAAGATAAGAATGAATTATCTCTCCTGGAAGATAACTTGCCAACTACTGCAGATCATTTTTAAAATATACAGTGTTCTGGCTGTACCCTAATATTTTTGCAAGATTTCGTTCTGTTCTTAGGGGATTTTTGTTTTTTTTTGGGGGGGGGGGGAAGGNGGGGGGGGGGGGAAGCTCTTTTAAAATGTCTCTTTTGTTTTGAATACTTGATTCATAACTGAGCTTTTGTGGTTTTATGATTATATGATAGTCAGCCCTGGAACTATTTTTCTCACCCCCACCCCACCCCGCCTAACATTTTCAGGGCTGCCACAGTGAAGCAAGTCGAGCTGTGGTAATGGAAAGGGGGAGGAAGAGATAGCTAGGGGATTCTAGCAGAGATGGTTTCAGCAGGTTCTGACCAGTTCTGGAGAGCCGATAGTGGAAATTTTGAGTAGTTCAGAGAACCAGCACATACCACCTATGACTGGAGATTTTAGAGTATCCTTCCCCTGCCATGCCTATCAAGCCACGCCCACAGAACCAGTAGTAAAAAAATTTGAATCCCACTACTGGATTGTAGCCATAACAAAATGCTTTCTTCTGAGAACCAGGAGCTTTCCCAACAGGTACAAGCGACCTTTGGATTGTGATCTGATTGGACCATGTGATGGACAACATGGGCAAGGGAAAGAAAATTCTATTTTTAACTAGGGGGAAACCCGAGGGAGTTTAGAGTTGAGTTTCCCCAGATGTGCCAGTGACATGCCTAATAAATCTATACTTCAAGGAACATGCCTGTCTTGGAGTTTTGATTCCATTGGGTGTATTACTTGGAACCCTGACAGATATTATGATTATGCAATACAGTATTATGATTCATGTAGGCAGATCCAATTGATCCAACAGATCATGTAGGCAATCCAATTGATTAGGAATAGGTAATAATTGCCATGTAGCTCATGTTCCATTTTGACAACCCTCAAAGCTATAACTAAACTGTGGTGGCAAAATTGTAATTTTGTGTGATATGGTCTTTAACATTAAAAATATTGAATAAAATAGCTGTGTTAAATCCCTTGTAAATTTAAAGCATATTTTTAGCTTTAGTAAAGAGGCTGAAAAATTCACCCTACCCACTCCAATGTCATTGCTGTGTAAGCAGTTACTACTATGATTTTTGGAGGCTGAAAAATCACTATGAATGTCCAGAAAATCTACTAAGAGTTTTCCACTAAACATGCTACTTTATCCATGGTACATGCCATAATAATTGTGTAATGTATCATATGTGTAGTGAGTTAAAAAAATCTTTTCACTCATAGTAGAAAGTTGGTGCAAAATATGTATAATTATCTTTTTAGTTCTAGTTTTCATTAAGTTTGCAGACTGGTAATGCTGTAGCAATACAATTCCCTTTCTCAGTATTAAGGTACTAAATTAACTTTATTGGAGCAAGATTAAAGAAACAAGCATTACAAAGCCTTCATGCTAATTTGAGGACAATCAAGTCTAGGATTGTAGGTACTATATTTGAGATTAAAACAGAGTAACTTTCAATATTTGTGAAGTATTGATGCTTAAATGATGGCATTTAAGATAGAATATCTACTTTAGTATCAACCCAATCAACACATAAGTTGAAGGAAATCCATTTTAAATTATTAGACTATTACACTATTTTTTATTTGTATCCTCATTTCTTTAACAAGAGTTTGGTGTCCAATGTGATTATTCTGTAGAGGCAAGTCAGTCTGATTTAACACCACTGGATCACAATGGTCATTTTGAAAGAAAGATTGCAGATTTAAGCTGTGATAGTGGAAATGACAATTATTCCTATACCTGTAAAATTTTATATAAAGTGAAAAAAAGATATTGACTTCTTGAAAAATGAGTTTGATTTACCTGTCCTGAGACATCAATTCAGTTGTATGTTACATAATATGAAATTTGTATGTAAGAGGAGGTTAATGGAACAAAAAAGTTGATTTTTTGTTAGAGAAAGTTTAATAATAGCAGTGACAATTGCCTTACTACTGGAGATGTAGCAAAAGAATGGGAAGAACTGTAACTCATTTAATTTGGTCCTGTGTTATTTTTGTCTTGGGCTAAAATCTGTAGGATTAATATAATCCTGTATCATTGGTATGTCCTTAATATGTTCTTGAATATGTCCCTAATATTTGAATCTGCCAAGATGCCATAAATTGTTAATTTTCTGAGTATAAAGTCTGATTATAAATTTATGATATATCTCTGGGAAGAGGAATTGATAGTTACTGTAACAGTTTGTTGCTACATATTTGTCAACATTAGAATTATGTTGTTTTTTTGTTTACAAAGGTGCAAATATAGTCAAATTTTTTGGAATTTTTTTTGGGGGGATAGTTTAATTTCTTAGCTCTTTTTTATCAAAACTATTGATTTGAAGTCAGTTTGTATGTTTAATATTTTATTAAACTTTTTATTTTAATTGATTTGGTATAAAATAAAAGATAAAAATTCAGAAGAAAAAAATGAATTGTTGCATAAAATGTAATAACTGGACTTGATATTCCCCTTTTTAAATACAGTAATGGACTTCAGTAATTTATTTGAGAAAAACTTAAAACAAAGATAATAAAGTTTGAAAAGTATAAGACTGTAAATTTGCATTTTATCCATCACATTTCTGCACTGCTCAACTTGCCTAAATGACCCTGGGCAGCTTAAAATAAAAAGGCAGCAAGTTAATTTCTGTTGATTCTAGCATGACAGCATTGTTATACATTATTTTTGTAAGAAATTGTTTATGACATTAAAATTCATTGCACAAAAATGTCACATTGTTTATGGCAATTTGATAATACATCTAAGAGAATCTACAATCTTTAAAGGTTAAGTTTCATAACCACTATTAGTGGCAACTATTGCAATTTTTTGTTCTCTGATACTAATTAATAACTTCAGGGGTGACAAGTGATTAAAGCTATCTGGATGTGAAACTGAGCAGCATTTGCTCTGGTTAGTATGTAGATGGCAGATCAAAATTACTAGATCTGTACTCTGGAAAGTTGGAAAATAACTCAGAAAGTGCCTGCAGTATACTTCTTTATTGTTGCCAAAAACCTGCATAGATGTGCCCATGAAGTCACTGGGAAATGAGCTCAATTCAAAGCAGATGCTTACTTTATTAAGTATATCATTTTTCCCCTAATTCCATGTAAAATACTAGTGGCAGGTCATTTACTCAATTTTTTAATGGTTCAATTTTTTGGGATTTGTTTTGCACAAATGTATTTTTAGGTTGTCAAGTATTCTTGCAGTTTGCAATAAATATATAGAAAGATGTACAAACTATTATGAATGATATTGCTGATGTAAAGAGTTTCAGTGGATAAATATTTCATCCTATCTTAAATACGTCACAGGGAACTGACTGTATCTTTCTTTTTTCCTTTATTTAAATAAGGATTCATAACTGTACCTAGGAATATTGGATTTACATGGACCATAATTTCTTGCATTTACAGCTGGATCTGAACTCATCAACTGTAGCAGTATAGATTAGCAGTTACAGTTGTTGAATTATTTTAATAGCCTTCATAGTATTCATTATATACTGTATAATATACTATATAGTATATTATATATTATATATAGTATATTATATGCTATATATTACTATATTAATATATAGTATTCTGTAGTATTAAATGTTATTTTACATAAGAGATGTCAAACTCATGTTGTCATGTCATCACATGACATATCATAACCTTTCTCTGCTTTGCTAAACTGATGGTGGGCGTGGCCAGTGTGTGTTCACAGGCTGCGAATTTGAAACCTATTTTACATAGTCTTATATAATACTGCTTTAAAAATAATCATTGTTTATCAACACAATTTAGTCACTATTACAAGGAATATTAATTCATCACTGGCACTCTATGCTGCTATTATACATTTCCTTCAATGTTTATTATTTGTTTTATATTATTATAAGAAGACTGAAAGAACTATGGGGGAAAGTGATAATGGTATGAGGTCACTCAAATGAATGGACTCAAAATTGTTAGTTTGTAGTTTATGTTTCTTATACCAAATTACAGTATTATTAGCAAAGTGCTACTTGTTCAATGTTAGCAATATGTTTATAGAATTGTGGCAATGTATATAAAAATAAGGCCAATAAATTAATGAATTCATGCATTTAAAAAGTGCATTTTACTTCTTTGGTTTACTTCAGATCTTGGACAAGTTATATCTGCTTTCCCAAGTTTGTTCTGTAATTTACTCTAGCACTTATCTTGAGTTATGCTATAGATATGAGTTTGAGATCAGAGTGATGATTGTGGTAGTCACCCTAAAGAACTTGACAGCTAAAGGACATATTAATGATGTTTTTGATCAAGTTCTTGAAAAATAGGATAGACTACAGAAAGATAAAGAAGGTTGGCAAAGAATCCTCATATCTGACTAGATGTTTGCATTCCTTTTTATCTTTTCTGTTTCATCCCATTGTTGGTCTCAGCAAGTAGCAGTGCGGGGATGACATTATATGACCTTGAACACCTAGGTGAATCCTTAAAGAGAGAAGTTCCAGGGAATCCCCCAAAGTGCAGACTATACCTGGTAGGTGAAAATAGTCCATGAAGTGATCAGGCTGTATATATGATTCCAATGAGATCTTTACTCTTGGTTTCAACTTTTCGCTGCCAAGCCCCTTTAGTTTGTCCCTGGGTCAATGGCTGGCACAGGGTTTTGGAATCTTTATAATGTGAGGTTTTCCAATTTTTGAAAAAGTAAAAAATGGAGGCCAGCTTGGAAATGAGAGAAGGAATGGGAGAGCCAAATGCTTTTTGCCTCCCTGAGAACAGAGAACTGTTTCTTTCCAATAAATACTACAGGATATTTTCCATTGCTGCTCTAGTCCAGTTTGAATGTGCACTGCAGAATTGAACCATTTAAATAGATTTATCTTTCAAGAAAAGAAAAAAACCCAGTTTCAGTCAATAAGATGTCCTTTGTAAGGAATAATTAAAATGAGAGATGGAATTTGACTTTCTAGCACAGGGATGTCACAGCCCACGAGCTGGATGCATCACATGCTGGCCCCGCCCCCGCCTGGTTTAGCAAAAGAGGGGAAAGTTCTGGTATGTCACGTGATGCTGCTGTGATGACGCAAGTTTAATACCCCTGTTCTAGCAGACCTGGAAAAGACAACTTTCTCATTCTAAGTTATGGATAATTTTTAATTTGTATGTGCTTTATATATAAATAATTTATTTTTAAATGTTTCAAAAAAAACACTGCAAACTACCCAACAGTTGATTCATGGTGGCTTCACTTGCATCCATGCCCAAGAGACTATATGTTGACCTTTTCATTATATTGGAGTCAGTTTTAATTTCACAGCATCTGTGTACCTGTATTGAAATGATCAATCAACTATTATAAATACATCAAAAACCATACTTTATTTTATGTATAGCAATACAATTTACATATTAAATAACACTATAATAGAATGATTTAATATACTTTTAAACATAACAAAATGGAAATTCTTCAAGTTACAAAAAAGAAAACAAAAAATGAAGAACTCCCATAAAACCAAATACCACATTTCCCCAATGGGTCAAAGAGATAAACTTATTCAGTGACTGGTTAAGTCTAATTCCTATTGCACACACTGACAATGGAAATTAAAGAAAATCCAGCATCAACAATCACTGTTCCAAAGAAATAACCTGTGTTGAATCATTTTTGGAATGTGATGGCATTTCACTACTTAGTACACATAAAAGATGTTGTCACATATTCACCACAAAAGGAAAGAAATGAAGTTGAAACTAGAAAAAAATTAGCTTTATATGAAAATATAAAATTCTATGATTATATACCATTGATACAAAGTTCCCAGAAGATGCTTATTCAAGCAACAAAATATTTACAGTTGTAATGATTTCTGTTATTTAAAAATGAATGAAATGAAAAAGATGGCTAGAGATGAACACTTAGTTCTTTAGAAACAATGGCTGCTTGCTAGTTTCAAAGGTTTAACAACAACAAAAAAGTCACCACCCCAAATGTTGGAGAGTTGTGACATTTTATAAAATTGATTATCTCCTCTTCTGGAGACATGTTTATTCTTAAAACTCAAGACATTTTTTCTTGAAAGTAATTATCCTCTGTAGAAAAGGGTTCCATTTCAAATATCTAACAAAAATACTAAAAACAGTCAAATAACTACAACTATAATGTCTGAGGCCAAGTACTTTCACTGTGGTTTGTCTTTCTTTGTCCCACTTTTGTATGCCTGCCCTACACAGATGGTTGTAGCTGGTATTGTTTATAATGGCAACCAAAAGAGAAAGCTCAAATGATGCACGAGCCAGAATAAGAATTACACCCGTAACAAAAAAGAAATGCATTTCCAGTTGATATAAAATTCACTGTCATGAGCATCGATAATGGGAATGGGTAGGAGAAGAAAATAAATTTTGAAAGCATGGCTGCTAATTCATTCATTTCATAACATTTCCTGTTTTTTCCCCCTCCTATAATTGGATTATTATTTTTGCTAGGGATTTGTATTAAGCTTCTTTGGTAAAACTAATAGCTCTATTTTAAAAAAGAATAGCACTTTATAAGAAAACAGGCATTCATAGCAAATCATTGTGCTGTGTCATGAAAAAGGAAAGATAATAGTTTGATACTTTCCATTCAGTCTTCTTCAACTTAAAGAAATAGTTTAGAAGCATTAGGAAACAAGCTTTGCTCTTCTCATTATAATCCCAATTTGAATACTTTTTTATATAGGCATGAATATATATCTTGGAGTGATTGCATTTATATTCTGAGCTGATTAAGAATAAAAAAGCATTATGAATGATTGATGAATACAAAGGGCTACTAACATTAGCTGGATTCAACAATATAAAATAAAACATATATTTGAGATAAAGACTGTACACTGCAAATGAGCTTCAGATATTTCAATATACTGGAACTTAGTAGAGAACTCAAGACCTTGGGTGAGCATCCAAATTCATAAAAAGGCTATGTGTTTGACACTATCCATGTTATAACTATGTTTTCTTAATTCCAGATGACTTTTGTAAAGCCCAGGGATCCAGTTCCTCTGAATAAAGCACTCAGGCTTACAAGTTAATCAGCATTTAGAATTCATTTTTATCCACAAATGAATAGGACTTGAGTCTAGCAGGAAGGATGAGTAGCAATATCTCATAAGAATTGTGACGCTACTTATTTGTTCATTTACATTTATAGCTTATATCAATTAGCAGTTCTGCAATAATCTTTTCATAAACAGGTACAAGATCTATCCTGGAGAGCAAGGCAGAGTAAAATTGTAACATGAACAGTAAAGGACTAAACCCTGTTAAGCATTTATCTGGGAGCAGCCACAAAATCCAGGAGATGTTACTTATGCTTAAAGTAAATTGAACCTAAGGGGAGTCAAATTTTGATCAATCTCCATTGACTCCAATTATTAATTATGCAAATGCAACTAATGTGTATATTTTTGTCACATAAATACCTAATAAGCATGCATAATTGGTACTCAAGAAAGATGAGATGTCACTTTTTTCTACGATACGCTCTGCCATAATTCTGGAAAAAAATTGATTTCCCAAATTCCCATTTTAATAGTTGTTCTGACATTTGCAGAATAACTTTCTGTATCCCTTCATGGTTCTGAGCCTGCTCAGGCTTTTCTGCTGCTACTTGCATAACAAAAATATAAATGTTAATTGAATTAGGCACTCACTCACTGTTTTTCTTCTATTACTGCTCTAGTTCTTTATTTTGGAGCTATATGTTACTGTCTTTTAAAACAAAATGAGAAATATAACCCAGTAGTGCAGTTTTTCATATCACAGTGAAATTATTTTGTGGAGTTCATTCTTACATTTAATCTTGAGCAGCACTTCTTTCCCCTGAACCTTTCTCTATTATTGTTAATCTCTTTGCCTGCAACATTAAGCTTAATGATAAAGAAAATGAATATTAAGTGGAAGGTTATTACATGTTAAATGGAGTGACACACCTGTGGACTAGATTCCACATGACCACTGAAAGTCCAGTTCAATTGATATTTACTTTGGACTTTTGAGGAAGCAATAACAGCTCCGTGGAAAGTAGAGCTGACAACCATGGCAGAGAAGCTAGTGAATGGACTGGCTCCTCAGAATTCCTCCCCAGAGCAAGGAGAGGCCAGGATTGCCCACAAGTGCTCCATACAGCGACTCTTTCTGAGGACCATCTGTAAGCAGTTTTAGGTGTATTTTAGTATGGTGGGAAAGTCAATTTGCCTTTGCCATGGTTCAGTGCCTTCAAATGGACACTGGGTTTGCAGGACAAGAAGACCTCCAAGGTCCCTTCCTACTTGTTATTCTGTTACTTCCTCTCTTAAATGCCTTAACTTTGTTTACTGATGGTTTTTTTTGATGTTAAGAACCTTCACAAGGCAAGTTTCATTAAACTGGGTGAATTTCTTTATCCTTCATGAATGACGTTATGTGAAATCTTAAGGACTTTAACAAGATTTTTTAAAAGTTTTGAATAAACAGCAAAAGTGTGATTACTGTATAATGTTGATTTTGGAAAATTATAAGATTAAAACACCAGATGGACTTGAAATAATTTCCTGTAGATTGTTTAAAAGTTTATAAAAAGTATATGAAGAGTTTGAAACTACGTCTAAGAAATCCTAGTGTGGGAAAATGTTATTTATTAGGGAAAAAACAACAACACATGATAAGAAGAGACTTTGGACAGTAACCTGAGGGAGCCAGAGAGAACTAAAGATTACAATGAAAGGAGAAAAGACTTATTAAAATAATGGGGCAATATTATTTGAATGTAGGATTCAAGGATAGTTGGGAACAATGCACTCAGCACTTACTCTTAAGTTTGCTATTATAAAAATGGATTTTAAAGGGGCTATAGAAGAGGAACAGGTTTTACTGGACAAAATAGAGGTTGAGTGCTGATTTGAATGGTTCTGAAAGTGGATTTACAAATGCCGGACTGCAAGAATAATTTGGAAAAAGATGCCATACTGAATTTACAAATGAAATTGGCTGATATCTTTAATTTAATGGGACATATCACTAAATATGAAGAATGATAACTTTCTGGTAACTTGCAAAGTTCTTGGGTAACTTTCCTATATTGGATTTACAAAAGAGACAAGTTATACTAATGAAGGAATTTCTGAGGAGACAAGAAATGATAAGAAATCAGTTGGTCGGGACATCATTTGAAAGGATTAAAAATCCAGATTTTAAAAAATAAATGGAAGAAATATAAGACTTAGTTGATCAAGTTTAAAATATATACATTGTTTCAGATTAATTGTTTTTTTTTTACTAGGGCCAAATGACAAAACTTTAAAGATTTGTTTATAGATGGTAGATGAGAAAATATTTCTTTTGTTACATTTTTACAGATAATGGTAAGTTACTGTAGTAAAAGAATGTAAAATTCACTTATTCGATTTAAAAAGTAAAGGAGTCCCTCTGGATTTTACTCCACTAGTCATTGCCAATTATTGGGGATGGGTACTCATCTCTGTTTCAAGGCCGTTGGAGCCAGGGCTGCCCGAAGATATTTCCACTTTCATGTGGATAACATGAGATCATGGAGCACTGTTAATTATTTCATTAAGGTTAAAATATATATTTTATTTATCCCTGGTAGCTCTTAATTGACTTTTGCTGATTGGGACTGAATGACAAGATTTGACAATTTGTCTTTTCATAAGAGATGAGATAAGGGGAGAGGAGAGCTTTTATTGAAATATCAGTGAAGGCAATAAATTACCGAAGCTGCCTATACTTGTATGGAGCGTGGGGAGAGTCATTTCTTTATGTATACTTTTTATTTATTTTTTTACTCTGTTTTTTCTTTTCTGTGTACTTTTTATTTTTTATGTTCTTATTTTGCATTATTTATTTTTATATTTGTACATTTTAATAAAAATTATTATAAAAAAGCTAATGGCATTGACTTTGAAAACCATCTTGCTTCAGTAAATACAGACCTCATTTAGCTTACGATCCACATTCAGTTCTACTGTTAGGAAATCGTGGTTTAAGTGTAGTGAAGCTGTCTTATGAGCACATTCATTCCTTTCCCTCAAAATTGAAAGTTCAACCGAAAATAGAAAAATCAAAAACACGTTTTTTATCTATTGAAGCAATAATTTTTTGACATAATTTGTGTGGGAAGCAATTGAAATTGTGATTGTGTTTAATGGTTGTAATTTTCTGAACAATGTTCATTAATAGTGGTTACACTGCAGTCTTTGAAGTGCGGTATGCCTCTTAGTTCTAATAGATGCAATACAAATTTTATTTTATTTATTTATAAAATGTATTGGCTGCCCGTCTTACCATAGAGTAACGCTGAGGGGCTTACAATTATATTTAGTTAAAACTTAAAAAGTTAAAATCAAATCTTAAAACCAAAGACATATGGGGAGGGTCTCCTGCTTGGGCGGGAGATTGGACTAGATGATCTACAAGGTACCTTCCAACTCTGATTATCTGTTATGGGGAGGACAGAGGCAGAGGGGGGAAGGTTTAATCTGTTATTAATCAACCACCTCCATTGCACTGATCCCCCACTGGGGACCTTAGCTGACTGGCATACCCACATCTTTAGGCCCTTAAAAAGTAGGCTTAGGGATATAAAATGGCATAAAAAGTATTAGGATGAAGTATAATTTATGAAAATGCACTAGATCAACTGAGACTATGTGCGGTTTCTTCATTGAGAAGATTGGAGTCATCAAATGGATTTCAGTGTGATATATATATGGTTCTTATAACGTTATGGGATTCATTTCTCACAATATCAAAAAAGGTTCACAATGGAATTTAGCAAATTTGGGGCATTTTCTTTAACCCCACATTAATTTGAATAGCAAATTTAAATAGACAGCAATGCCCATCACTTATTTTTATGATTGTACTAACATGCCATAATGTTAGTATAGCTCTCACTTTTCTGGATATTTTCCTTGCTTTATTAAATCTTCCCATTTTTAAAATACATTTAAGAGCAAGATATTTTAAGAAATAGTTTTGTTTTTATACATATACTGTAGTATTTAGATTTGCTTGATGGAGAGAACATTACTCTCTCTCTCTCTCTGTGTGTGTGTGTGTGTTTGTGTGTGTGTGTGTGACTGTAGCCACAACTTAATTTAGAATCCTTGAGATTTAGTTGTGAAATGTTTAAAAAATGGTGGTGGATGATGTAAAACTGATTTGTTCATTATTCGGAAACTTTAAAAAGGGGGTTGTTTGCTTTCAACGGTTGCAAAACTCTATTTTATCAATGAGGGATGGGCATTTATAAGAATGTGTGCATTTTATTTTGAACAGTTAATATTTTAATTATATTTATTTACATTAACTAACATTTTTTAAAGAGAGTAGTAGTTTTATTCTGCAAATATGTATTGATATGCCACCTTATACTGCAATAACCAGAAGAGCAAGGACTGCATAGAAGACCCCACTACTGCATAATAGATCCTGTTATAATTAATTAATTAATATTGGACTGACTATGTTTTAGAACATGAAAATTACAGAAATTTCAGTAAGTTTAAGAGGAACTATTCAAAGCATGTTTTTTAAGGAAGAAATGAAGGTATAGGCTATGCAGTGATCTTGTTCTTACTGAGTTAATAAACTTACATTTATACCATTTTACGAATATACCATTTTAGAATTGGAATTCATAAAATAGGAAAAACAATAGCTATATGCCAGCCAAATATCGAGGAAAATGCAGTTATAACTGATTCTGTAATACCTTCTATGGGATAGGAACTCTTGCCTTAAATGGAGGAATATCTGACAACCCATTTCTGGCTTACTCCAGTTTTTATCTATATTTACGAATTACAGTACATTTTTGTTTTGACTAATTCGAGATTCCTTTTCCATAAGTGCAGTCACTTCTACCCTGACAGCTCAAGGGAAAACATTTAGATGAGGCAACTTCACTTTGGTTTGTTACAGTCCATCATTTTCATACCTTGTTGCTTTCATATGCTGGTACCTTATTTTATCTAGTTTGAATTCGAAACGGATATAAATAAATCTCATTCATTCCGAGAACACACAAACTGCATTTTGATTGAGCTAATCCAGATAGCCATTGGGTGGAATCTAATGGCTTTTCCTGAAAACATCTATTTGTCTGTTCTCTGATGTGTGAGGAGTTCTTGGGAGTAGCAATCAAAAGTGCAAAGGAGGCTTTCTTTAGCTAAGAAAATGAATGCTGTCATCTCTACTGAGCTACTTCTACCTCTTCAGCTTATATAAAAAGATTGTATTTCACTAAAAGCGAGTTCATTTCTCATTTGTACAATGTAAAAACATAGGAAAAGCAGTACTGATAAAGATCAAAGGCTATCTCTTCCACCAGTACCAATGTCATGTCCGGAAGCAGAATATAAGCAATAATAGTATTTGTCCCCATCATTTCCCCCAGTAACTGAAACTGAGAAGCCTATTGCTTCTGATACTGGAGATAATATGTAGCCTTCATACTGAGTAGCCATTGATTCTCCATGAATTTGTTTCATAAAAGCCATGTAAGGGGACCATCTGGTCAACTGAGCTTCACAAATGGTTTAGAAAGCATAATTTTTAAAAGTAATTTGGAACAAACAATTAAATGTTAAAAGATAATGAGTATTTTTTTTTCCAAAGGGAGTGAAACATATTAAGGTTGTTATCCTATATACATTGATTCAGTGTAATTTACTTTTGAGTAGACATATAGGATTATTTTGTAGAATATTATGTATAGTATCGAAAAATGAAATTATGAAATTGGGAAATAGATACTAATCAATTGTGTTAAAAAAAGAGGAAAAATGTAATCTTATAGGTAGTTTTTTTTTATTAGATCGCTTCACCAGTAATATGGATCAGTACGTTTTAGCACTAGAGTATGAAAATTACACACCTGTAAAAACGGCATCTAACAGCTATGAAATTAAGAAATTCTTTTCTCCATCATATAACATACTGTAAAGACAGTGATTGCGTTCCAGAAACTTAAGGAACTATACATGTAAATGTGAATTGTGTATGAATTGGAAATATTGCTAAATACTTTTGGAATAAAATGATCTGATTGAACATTGTTGCACTGTAATTAAATTGTCCGTAGAAGAAATATGATCAAAATATTTTCTTGAAATGAAAATGCGATTAAAAACACCAGTGAATTAATGAAAGTATAAATTCGAGATCTGAAATTGAATCACAAATCTGAGTTATTTTGCATTTTGGGATATAATTTTATGTGTTTCATAGAAAACACTTCATTGAATTTTATGAAGTCAAAAGAATTCCAGACAATGCAGAGCAGCTGTTAAACTGAATTTCAGTAGCTTTCCAAAATTTATCTAGCGATCACTAGTTTGAGAGAAAATGAAGAATACTACTCATCCATGTTACTGGAAAACAAAAGAACAATAACAGTATGCAAATTAAACAATGAATATTGGAATATGTCAAAGGTACAGAATTTTTTTTAATGTGAATCAAAAATATTTCTCTGGCCTAGCATCCAAGATTGAAAAGCCAAGGCTTATGAGAATTAATTAAACATCATGATATTTCAACTAATAAGTAGTGTGTCTGTTGTCATGGAATGTCATCAGGATTTGTTTGTTTTCTTTTGTATTATATCTCTATAGGCAGTTAACACTGATCATATAGTGCAAACTAGATAAAATTGTGTTTCACTGTGTGAAATAAACAGAGGTGCAAATGCTCAGTAGGATACCATTAAGACGTAAAATGGCAAAAATAAATATCAAAACTTTTTATCAGTGTAAAAAAGTAATTGGGTTATTGTATAACCTAGAGTCTGGCAAAAAAGGCCTCAAAAAGTTCAGTCTTCAGAAATTCCACAAATTAAGTGCCTTTAAGTCTTCCTTTTAGACAAGAGATTCCATACTTTCTGCAGGATCAGATTCTTCACTAGCCATAACAACACCATTTTTGTCCATTGCCATGGGGCCATTTCCATTTTCTTTAGTGCTGATCAGGCTTAGCATTGCTTTGTAAAGAAATTGGTACTGCTCCTAGAACAAAAAAGATCAAAAGGTGTTAAAATTATCTAAGATTTAAGCCAGCAGAATGTTGTATGTATTTATTAGATTGTTATGGCAACCATCCCAACTATGGATTATAATACAATACAGTAAAAAAGATAATACAAGACAGTTAGAATTGGAAGAATTAAATAGGAAAGCTAAAAACCAAGACAATGGGCAACTTGGGGGCAAAGATATTTTCTATCCTGTCAGCTACCCACAATGCACACACCCCATTGGGGCTCCAGGCCATGTGGCAGAACAAAATTTTCAGGCTCTGTTAAGAATGCAGGACCAGACCTCTCTTCCAATGGGAGAATATTTTCGAGGGTGGGTGCCACAGCAGAAATTCTCCTGTGTCCCAACAACTAACATGATTTGGCAGATGGGATCCAAGATAGGCCACTGGAATGAGTGGGGTGGAATACTCATGAGATGATTGCTCAGATACCCCATGTCCTACCTGTAAAGGTACAGGTAGTCCTTGGCTTAATGGCCACAGTTGAGCCCAAAATTTCTGTTGCTAAGTGAAACAAGTGAATTTCACCCAGTTTACAACCTTCCTTGCCACAGTTGTTTATTGAATCACTGCAGTTGTTAAGTTAGTAACATGGTTGTTAAGGGAATCTGAATTCTCCATTGACTTTGCTTATCAGAAGGTTGCAAAAGGAGATAATGTGGGCCTGGGACACTGCAATCATCATAAATATGAGTCAGTTGCCAAGCGTCACATGACCATGGGGATGCCGTGATGGTTGTAAGTATGAAAAAGTCATAAGTGACTTTCAGTGCTGTCGTAACTTCAAATGGTCACTAAATGAACTGTTGTAAGTTGAGGACTACTTGTAATGACCCAACTGAATTGGATCCAGAAGCAAATAGGCAACCAGTGCAACTCGTGTAACAGAGGTGTCACATGTGCCACCTGAGGGGTCAGTAGAAGTGTCCATGCTGCTACCTTGTATTTTATGTCCAAATTGGATTTTCCAGAGTGCTTTGTTTTTGCCTGTTACAATTCCAGTTGAAACCCAAATAGAGTTTTTTTTTTACTCTTCACAGATCTCAGTAAGCTTTACATTATGGTATAACTCTCACTTCCCAAAATGGTGCAACAGTTTGTCTTTCATTTTTTAAAAATAATTTATGTGAAACTATATTGTTAGCCCTCCCCAAAAGAATGCATCACAATTTTCTTCAGTGTTTTTCCATTCACTTTCAATCATTCATTAGAGCATGTATAAATGATCTTGCCTTGCCATCGAACAAGGCTGTTTGCTTGCATGCATGAAGTCTTTAGTAAAAAGCCTCTGCATGATAATATGAAAGAGAGGGCATGTTCACCTACAGTGTCCCTAAAGTTATGCATATTGCTGAAGAATGGTTCTTAGGATGGAATCCAGTGATCTTATTCTACAAAACAGAACTATCAGTAGAAAAGAAAAGCCTTTGGAATAAATTATGGGAGAATAAATTTTGCTTCTCTGTTAATTAAATACATGTAATATTACATTTATTTGCTGCCCATCTCACTCTGCAAAGCAACTCTGGAATCCATTAAAGGAAAAAGAGCACTTATTTCATGGTTCAGCTGTGCATATGACTAGACAACAGCACATGGAGAAATCCCATAAGAAAAGCAGGAGAAAAATTGTTATGTATCATATCATCTCACATGAAGTGACTCTGCACAGCAAATGGCATATAATTAAAAAAAAGATAACATATTTGAACCAAGATGACAAGAATTTAGGACTGCACAAAATCCATGCAAGGATTTTAATAGTTCAACTAAACCACAACTATCTTTCTCAGTTTCAAACTTACAATGTCTGTAAATACTCCAGGCCTCATCAGATTGATCATTTTTGCCACCTGGAAAACATCAACAGCATTTTCGTTCTCCAGTTGCTGAGACAGGGTAGTCAGAGCACACAATGTTCCAGCTGCCACTGCTCCATACCTGCAAAACCAAAGAATAATTTTATTCCCTATAAGAGATCCAGGCAACGTCTTATCAGGCTGAATGGAAAGTTTTATGTCTCTATGTCAGATTTAATTTTTCTTGAATTTCCTCCTGAGTTTTTATCAAGTATTTATTCTCAAAGGAGTAAAATAAGGAATGATAAGGATGGGTGCACATATGGAAAAATATATTTTCTGCTACATTTCCTCTGAATGCAATTAAAAGCTGAACTTATAACTAAAACATGAAAATAAAATTCAGTGAATATAACAAATACTAGAATGGATTTACCAAAAAGATAACCTTGCGGTGTTAAAAATAAGCTTGATTTTTTTTTTGTCTGACAAAATGCTCAAATCAATAACTATTTTTAAAACAATTTTTAACAAGGCAAGCTCAGCAAAATGATTACAAACTAGATTAACATTAAAATTAGCCATGGCTTAATACAAATTGGCAAAACTATCTCTAATCTTATACCTTTGTAAGTCATGGAACAATATAGATATTTAAAAACTACTCTCTTCTATTCATATTAACATTCAGTATAAAATTGGATACAGAAGAATATTTATGAAACTTTAAACAGAATTCTAATTTTCCTAGAGAAGTCAATGATACCTTTAACCTCCCTCCTAGTTTGAATGTTCACAAGATTTTATATTTCTTATATTTTCTCCAATCTTTATAAAAATTAATTCAGTGAATATACATACTCATCATGAATGATAGTTGGGCCATCTCTTGTTAAGGCCTCTTCCTTGATTATATTGATAAGCTCAAAGGTACTGCTGATTGGGGCATCTGGATTTGGCCATTTAGGGCACTGAAAGTGGCGAACTTCCAAAACGTAATCATCCTGAAATAAAAACCAGCCCAACTATTCACCATATTAATTTCTTTTCTATAGTTGAAATAACTACATTTTATACCTTCAGCCTCAACAGTGTATACATTTTTCAATATTTTTTTTGAAGGAGATGCTAAGATGGCAACCAGTCAGTGGGTCCTTTTATAAGCTTCTGCTATAATCTAATTTCCCCTGGTCCAACCCCTATTCCCTTTTAAAGTGTTGTCCAGTGGCAAAAGAAAAAAAAGGAAGGAAAGGAAAGAACCCAGATAAGCCTTAATAATAATATTGGGGTTTAAAACTCCAATAAGGCAATGAAGCAATGAGAATCAACTCCCATTTCCCCAATAGATAGATATATTTTGAGTACCTGTCTTAAGTAGAGGAGCACAGAAGATAATTTCTCCCATAGGAGTCCCTTTACACATTATTTAACAGTAATTCTTTGACAGAGAAAGAACAAGTATTTCTCTCTCCGAGAAATCAGAAATGAATTCATTTCTGTTGCTAAAGAATGTCACAATCTCGCCAATCTTTCTATAAAGAGAAATGCTAGTTTTGTAAAAATTGTTTTTTTAACTCTTCCTCAATATTACTAGAAAGAAAAAAGGTGATTCTTAGGAGCACCTAATGGTTGTTATGACCTCTCTTTGCTCAACTTTGGGGAGTATACTCCAGTTCCTATAGTAATATCACTGAGGTTGTTCCATACCTTATTTTTTAAAATTTAGATGACATTTCTGCATTGTTAAATTCCTCTTATGGGTGTTGCATGTTATTAAACTGTATGTTGAGTCCAAATATAATATCTAGACAATTAGGATGGTTAGATAACACTTGTACTGCATATTTATTACATGTGAAAATCCAGATGCATTTATTTACTACACCATTGCAAAAAACACAAAAGGCAAATCTTACACATCAACTAACAAAATAAGGAACTGTGTTACATTTTAATTATTCAAAAATAAAGAAGATTTGTAACTCAGGGTGGTAATGAGAGGTCCTTGCTGCTCTCTGAGCTTGATTGTTTCCTTCCAGATGTTTCATTACTCAAACTAGATAACAGCACAGTGACGATGTTACTTAGTTTGGGTAATGAAACGTCTGCAAGAAAAAAAAAAAAAAACAAGCTCAGAGAGCACCAAGAACTCCTCATTAAAAATAAAAGTAAAATAACATAGAAGTGGCACTTGATTATATAACAGTCCCAAATGTCAGATAATCAGTCAGCCAAAGAGCCATACATATAGGACATACAGGCATTTTGCTGCAGAACATAACAAAACATGTTAAATATTTTTGGAACAACAGCTTAGCTTTTCTGTTAGCCATTCCAAATGTCTTTTTAAAAACTTCCTTCAGTTTCAATATGAGCTCAGTTTCTTTTATAGAAAGTATTATATAAATGTATGTATTACCCATTTGTGATTTGAGATGATTGAACGGCTCATTTCTTCACTGTAGCATATGTTGCAAAATTGCATGGAATTTTTGTAAATCTAAATTTACTAAGGAGGAATATTAAAATTTGAACCCAAAATTGAATTGCTCTATCTCAGTTTCACATAGGACAAATTACAACCTAAATCAATTGCTCTCAATGGGATCTGGGAGAACAGCTAGTTGAGTATGTATCATAAAATTTCGAGAGGAAAATATTCAGCTTTAAAAACCTTGTTTTTTGGTTTTTTTAAAAATTGGACCTCAAACACATGGTGTTCTTGTTTGAGAAGTCATTTTATGCTTACTTCTTAAGTAAAAGCTTCAGTATTATTGCTTTCTATGGAAATGACATTATGCAAGTGAAAATTGGGATACTATAGAAACAATCTCTGAGAAGGAAGAAAATGATATTAACACCTTCGTGACCAAAGACAGACCTCTGTCCGTATCCCATTGCAAATAATTCATCTGGAATATTAACCAACATCAGCAGGAGTTTGAATGAAAAGCAGACTTCAGATTCACCTCTGGAAGATATTTTATATACCTGAGTAGCCTCAAGGATGAAGTCATGGATGATGATCTGCTCCTCATTAGAGAGGCACAGACGGTCCTTGCTGATAAGGGTGACGGTAAATGCCTCGCAGTTCATGGATTCTTCCCGACTTGGCCAGTATACAAACTCATCTTCTGCCTAAAGACAATTGAATCAAACGGGAGACATTTGAATATATTGCTTTAATCTTTAAACAGATAGAATTCACCAGATGAAAACTTCATTTAATTAGGCAAGACTATTAAATGAAGTCAAACTAATTTTCTGCAACATCCTTTCCTTAGGAAAAAAAAAAAAAGCCAACAGTATACTGTTCTTCATCACAGCAAACCTTAACCTGTAATTGGTTTCATGGGGAGATGTTTATTTTACAACATTTATATATGATCCACATTTAAATGGATAAAAATTTCCCCAGAAAGAGAGTTATATAATTAGATATTGTTCAATAATGCCACGTGCCAGGTATTGCTGTAAAATAACTATTATTTGTTTTCTACCTATAAAATCATTTTGGTGTTCCTTCAAAAATGTAAAAAGTTTTTTTTTAAAAAAAAGATATTTTCACCTAAAATATCAGTAGATAAATCTTTTTTTTACTGCTTGATATGTAAAACTTTTTTTTTTTTTTTTTTTATACTGTCGCTNTTTTTTTTTTTTTTTTGCTATACTGTCGCTGGAAGATGCACAAATTTTCCTGCTCTCAGCTGTATTTTCCCAGGAGCTCCCAAACTTCTCTGCATAATCTGGATTACAAAATTACATTGTCTGGCTATAATTTTCATTGAAATAGAGGGAGAAGCAGATAAATAATCTGATTCCTTCTTATTGTGCTACCATACAAATATATTGCCTACGAAACGAAATAACTTACTAAACTCTGATTATCTGGAAGCATGACAATGATCTGTGCATTGTGATCCCAGATCATTCTCCAGAAGTCTTTAGTTGTATGTGGCAAGGGATGCTGTGTTATGATGAACTCATTGCTCCGATAGTAGCCCTTTAAAAGAAACAACAGTTTTTCATGAATGGAATAGTTTGGAAACATTAAACACCTTTGGTGAAGACCCAGAGGTGGTGTTCAGCAGGTTCTGACCAGTTCTGGAGAACTGGTAGCAGAAATTTTGAGTAATCCGGAGAACCAGCAAATCCCATCTCTGACTGGAGATTTTACAGTATCCTTCCCCTGTCACGCCCACCAAGCCACGCCCACAGAACCGGTAGTAAAAAAAATCAAATCCCGCCACTGGTGAAGACAAAAGTAATTGAACAACTTACAGGTTAATTCATCTGAATAACAATGCTGAAGAACATTATATATTATTTTACTTTTGTTTTGTTTGTGGAGGTTTTGTAATGTTTTATATGGATTGTTCTTAGCCACCTATAACCAGTCAGTCTCTCTCTCTCTCTCTCTCTCTCTCTCTCTTTCTCTCTCTCTCTCCCCCAAATAAACTTTTAAAATAAACTGTAAAGAAAACTATAAATGTGGTATCCTTAACTGAATTTATTGTACCAGAAATTATCATTTTCAGAACACATGCTTACATGATCAACTGTACTTTGAAGAAAGAAATAAGTGAACTATTGTTTTCAAATAATAGGAGCAAATCACTTTTTGATGAAGTGTCATTTAGCATGTTTTACACAGATTCCTGCACTAGAATTTATTGATTCTGTATCACTTGGTTTTCAATGTACTTCAATCTAACAACTCTGAGGAGCTTAAAATGAGATTGCACAGAGACATGTTGAACAATAATGCAAAATACACTATTAAGGGAACATATTAACCTATATACCTGGTATAATTTATTGTTCTTTAACATACAACCAACTTCCTATAGGGTTGAACATAACTTTTTAGCTACTATTCAGCCTTTCTTCCAAGGGGGCTTAGGACAGACTGCTTAATTTTTAATTTATGCAAATTAATTTTAAAAAAATTGTATGCAGAAATCTATAATGCTCAATATAGATCTCTTATTAAGTAAAGGCAATGTAATTTTAATGCAATACAAGATAGAACAATCTATAGAGATAAAACAATTGAATATTTGGATGTTTTCTCTGGATTTACTTTAACATAAATGATTATTATCTTACCATGATATATGAGGCATTAATGTAATCAGTTCCCTTCATGCCAGGTAATGGTGCTAGTCCTACCCTTGCTCGTTCAGCTGCAGCATCAAACAAATAAATTATATGTCAAATAGATCTTAATAATCACAGTAGGACTATTTTAACAAAATCTAGTTTTCCCACAATCTGATTTAGATGATAAAATAACATAGATTAAATTGATAAAAAATTCACGTGAAAACATAATTTCTGAAATAAAATGTTACTTGTACTGTGTTTTATTGTCAAAGCCACACAATGAAAACTAATTCCATGAACCCCATTGAAAACATGGATTTTCAAACTTTTTCAGGCTGTGGAATCGGTTAAAAAACAATCCAGACTCTCTGTTGCCTGCCTCATATAGACATACATACACAGCATTTTCATCAGCACAAACAACCTGCCCTTTCCACTGTACCTCCCCCCCCCAAAAAAAACCTATTGGGGTGCCCTATCCATTTTCAACTAAACTTTTTTTTGCTCTGGAAACGTTTTCAGGAAACTGTACATAGACTAACTCCAGAAGACTGCACCTCTTTATTAGAAGGCTTTTAGAATTTATGAAAGTAATTAACTTCACGCAAGGACCAGTATAACTGAATTATGCTACGTTGTTAAGTGCTAAGTGTTATGCTAATATGTTAAAGCATAACATGCTATAACATATAGCATATGTTAACACTTATGCTAAGTGTTCCGGAGCTATTATATTTTGGTTAAAAACAAAAGTATTTGGCACAAGCCAACTTTTAGTCAGGCACCTCAAATTCAAGTATTGGTGTTTGGTCTGCATGCAGGTTTGTAGAAAAGTTCTTGTCAACCTTTGCTCTGGAATATAAAGCAATTGAATTCATTCCCTTTCCCACTTAATGCAAATATACTTTCACCATTAGCAGAATGAGTTTATGCAGAGCAAGAATCCAATTCAAAGATGAGATCTTACATGGCACTACTGATGAGTTTCTGTTCTTCTCTTTGTTGCAATCTTTTTGGGCACTAAAGCATTCTATGTATTTTGCATTGCATTGCATAACCAGCTGCAAAATTTAAAACAGAAAAGGAACAAGATTAATTCTTGATCAGTCTTTTAAAACATAAACCTGCATATACTTTTCTATTTCTAAAAAAAATTAAAGAATTCTTAGAAAATCAAACTTTACAGCCTGTGGTCACATGATCGACGTTTGAGTACTTTGCAGCTTAGTGGACTTCACAACCAGCAGTCAATGGAGGACCTGGCAGTAAAATTGCAAGTCACAATCACATGATTTCTTGTTTAATGACCAAATGGGAAGAGACTTTATAAGCATGTCATTGTCATGTGATGCTTCACTCAGGGACAGTATCGCGGAGCAATGAAATTGCCAATTTCAATTGTGGTCCTTAAGAAGGACTATCTATATCATTCCATTGGTAGGAAGAATTCATGTTGTGTTGCCCCAGAGGCCCCAAGATGATAGCAGGAGAGCAAAATAATGAGGTTTATGATGATGTGCCATTTTTGGATAAAATAAGGCATTGTTTCAATGATGTTAAGTGTTTGAGAAGTGTAATGTAACTTATTTTAGGTAAAATAATAACACACACACAGAACAAATTCTACCCTTTGCCCCCTTGCTTCAGTTTCAGAGCAGATTCTGCAGGGCTGAACCATGACCTAAGGATATTTTCAGATAACAGATAATCAGAGTTGGAAGGGATCTTGTAGGTCATCTAGTCCAACCCCCCCACACAAGCGGGAGACCCTACACCATTTCTGACAAATGGCAGTCCAATCTCTTCTTGAAAGTCTCAAGTGAT
>BHFT01004735.1:0-19824 GCA_004320025.1 Laticauda laticaudata
CCCCGGATTTTTGGCCATCCGCTGTGTCCTTTTACATACGTTTTGCATCCGTCGGGCAATGTGACCTAGCCTTAACTAAAGTATGGACTGTGATTGGATACAAATACCAGGAATAATCTTGTGTAGTATTGTCTGGATATAAATTACAAAATCAGTCTTGATTTTTGGAGATAAACTCAATATTCAGAAGGATCATGATATATTTTAGAACCAGTCCCTATCCAATATAATGCAATTAAATGGTAAGAAGGTCATTTAGGCAAGAAAAACAGGAATAGAATGGGTGGTATATGACTCAGCAATAATAATTGTGAGAGGGATCTAGGTGACTTTGAAGAGTGCCTGTTAAATATGAGCCAGCAGTGTGCAATAATTGCCAAAAAAGTAACCCACAGAGTCCTAGGCTGTGTTAATAGTATAAATAGTATACTATAAATAGTATAAAGATAGTTTAAATATCATGAAAAGTGGTAATGGTGCTTTTGCAATGGTGAAACCACACTTGAAATGCACACTTGAAATAGTGTATCTCTATTGGTTTCAATTTCTCCTCCAGTTCCAGTCTCTCTCACTTGGCCTGAGGGCTGTGGAAATAGTGGAAAGAATTTGTGTTAGGCCAAATGTGAAATACTTTCCTACACAGCTTTCTTTCACATGAACCAAATATTTTCACTTTTTACTGAAATATTGTCCTTTGTTTCTTTTTTTTCCCAAATACAGTTACTTTGAAAAATAGTGATATACTTATAGTGTGTTTCAAATTTTAAAATATTTAACATACTAATAAAAGTGACAATGACACATACACACTCACACACACACACACGTTGACATTTATATAGTTAAAATTTATGTTTTTTATTGTTATTTAATGCTTTTAAGATTATCTTTGTTATTTTATTGTATTGTTTTGTGTTTTTAATTTACTCTGTTTACTCTGTTCATATGTGTAAAATTGGCAGCTATATATGATAGATAGATAGATAGATAGATAGATAGATAGATAGATAGATAGATAGATAGATAGATATAGATAGATAGACAGACAGACAGAACTATACTGTGACTGATAACAATATGAAGCGAATTCCTGAAATCTCAAGGAAACTTGCATATATTTAGGTTTTGTGTAACATTACTGATCCTTTTCAGAGAGAAAAAAAATCAAAAGCAGAATATAATTCCAACTAAACATAGTGTCATACACTAGGTGTCACTATATGAACATAAATGACTGGAGTACATATTAGAAAATAGCCTCCCAACATTTAATTGTTGTGATTAATTTCTCAGAAATGTTTTCTCTTTGAAATGTTGAATTGTAGTTCAATTAAAATATTTGTAATAAACATAATAACTCTCTATACAAACATAAAGTAAACTGAAAGCTTGCCTTTTATTTTAAGCATGCAATATTATCTGAACTGTATTTTGTTTGAAGGGCCTGTCACATTGGCCGAAGGATACAAAATGTTTGTAAAAAGGACACAGCGGATGAGAAAATGTTCCATCCATTGTTATCCGCTCTCAAAAGTGCCCCGAATTTGCATAAGCAGAAGTGGACAACAACGGAAGGAACTGGATGGGGGGAGGATGTATGCCAGGATTGAAAGTGGGTGCTCCATGGAAGCGCTAAGCAGATGGAAGCGGATGGGGCGGAATGGCACATCCCGCAAGGCTTCCGGGGGAGCAACCAGCGAAGCGGACGACAAGCGGAAAGAGCGGATGCAGAGCAGATGCAGAGGCAGTATACAGCGGATGCAGAGCGGAAGCCTAGGCGGATGCCTAGCTGACTGCAAAGGCGTTCACTTGCGCATGCGGGAGGATGAATTGCATCAGCCCCACCAGATTATAAAGGGAAGCAGCTCGCAAGCAGGTTCACCATTCAAGGAAAGAACCTGCTGCCAGACACAGCTTCCAGCCAGCCAGCCAGCCAGCCAACAACCATGGGGAAGAAGAGGAAGCCTGTGGCATTGTTACCACGCCTGGCAAAGAGGACAGGGCCACCATCCCACCCCCTGGCGCTGGACTCTGCTTCTGCTAGGGCTTTCTGCTGCTTGGGGCTGACTCTGCCCTGGTGCTGGTGCTTCTGCCTGGTGCTTATCTCTGCTGGGTGCTGCTCCTAGGTCCTGCTGGTGCTGCTTGGTGCTCCTGGTCCTGCTGGTGCTGCTGGTGCCTCCCCTGGTCCTGCTGGTGCTGCTGTGAGCTGCTGATCCTGGTGCTGCTGTGCTCCTGATCCTGCTGTGCCTGCAACAGCTGCTGGCTTGCTGGTGGTCCTGCTTTTGCTGCTACTGTTTGTGTTGGATGCTGTTGGTGTGGTGATGTGGTGGAGCAGCCCCTACAACCTTCGAAACCCTCTGATGAGGGCCCACATATAGCGCCTGCGAGGGAGGAAGAGGCATACGCGTGAACGGAGAGAGGAGCAATACTCCATCAAAGATGAACATCGAAGGAGGAGAGTGCTGGGATATGGCTGAGGGAGAACGAGTATCTTTGCGGAAGGGACAGCAGGCTCTATCGAGAAACATCCAAAAAGGAAGCAGGCTGCTTGGAGAGAGAAGGCAGTAGAGCCTGGGCTACCTTCGGAGGTGCTCCCCTCAGCTGGTGGAAGCACATGCAAAACACCTTGGTACGGGAAGCTGCAACCTCAAGAAATAATGGGCCAGCCACGGTCCAAGTTGCAGATGGAGAGTCCTAACATGGATGCAAGTGCAGCTTCTCTTTGGAAGGTTGAAGGTCAGAGGAGCAGCCCCTCTGACAACCTCTCTCTCTAGGGCAGCCTGAGAGAGCAGTCCTATTCCCTGGCCAAGAGTCAGCTCCTGTGTACAGGCAGGTAATCTGTGGAGCACCCCATGATGGAGACCCCCCCGACAGCTGCCACTCGCCCATGTGGAGCGCATGAGGACCCCCTGACGCAGTGGGAGCAAGGAGAGGGCACTTCGCACCGCGAGAACAACGGCCACATCTCTACCCCAGCTCCACCTCGCACAGAAAGCAGGCAGAAGAGCCAGCCGGAGGGGGCAGAGCATACTTTGTCCTGTTGGAGATCAGGGAACACATCAGAAGGCAGCGTAGATCTCCTCTCTCAGCTGGTACATCTCCGACATACCAATCCTCTACACAGAAAAGCCCTTCCTCACCTATGTGAACCAGACTCTCATGGACATGTCCGATATCCAGTTACCAGGTGATCAAAGGACAGGAATCACTGGTTTTCTTCACAACCCTCCATGAACCCAGCTGAAGCCTGCACCCATCCCAGTCCAGGTCTGCTCCCTCCCACTCCAGGTGATGTCACTGCCCTTCCAAGGCTTTCCACAGGCCCTCACTACGCTAGGGCTACGGCTACGCATGGAGCTCCAGCACCACAGGCAGCCCTTCCCAGTCAGGCACAGGTAACATCGAACACAACAAACCGGTGCCTACCGATGCCACTGATGCACGAGTGCCACCGGACACCACAGATGCCCAGTCCCCGCCACGATGCCAGCCCACACCACAGATTGCCAGCCACACCACGATGCCAGCCACGCCACAATGCCACTGACGCCTCAAGCTTCACTTACCGTGCAGACCAGACTCCCCACTGCACTCCTCCACTTTTTTCCTCCATCCCACAGCCAAGCCCGCGCTCAGAACATCTGTCCATTGGTATTGGGCTGACTACCTCCCATGTCCCTGGAGGAAAGGGTTCTCTCAACCTCAACAGGACTGAAGCGCAGCTCTCTGAGAGCTTCCTCCACAACACCGTCCGCCTGTTTTGTTCCTCTTGGGGCAGGCACCCCAAATGGCGCCTCAGACAGACTCCAGCAAAGCAGCCACAGCACATGTGACCCTTCACCCCTGAGACTATGGGCACGACTCAGAGTGATCTGAGAAGAGTGCGCAGAAGACTGGGTGGCTACTGTTTTGACTTTAATCTTTGCTTTGGGACACTTGGGACATTTTCTTTTACAGCTTGTTTATAATAAAGATTATCCTTTGCTTTCAACACACTTGCTTCAATTTATTTTATAAAATAAAGTCTGGTGGAAACTTTTAGAAATAAGTTTAAGCTTTTGCATGGCTTGTGGGCATGGGTAAGGATAGCTGTGGGAATGGGCAGGGATACCTTTGGGATGGGTAATGAGTTTTGTGGGATTGGGCAGGGATACCTTTGGGATGGGGTAATAGCTGTGGGGATAGATAAACCTCCGTGCAAGCATAGTGGGAGTGTAATGGTCCATCCCTCCAGGTGCATAACAATATGCATTAATAACATGAATCAGTATTACTGGGCACACAACTACTCATTAACAATGGACTAACAATAGAATTGGTGCTTCAGAAATACGTCACTAAAGACATAATGCAGAATAAGGATCTACACACTTATCACAGCATAACTGTAAGAGAAGGTAGAGGATAGGAAAAATGCGTGTGTATCCAATTACGCTCGTTACGTTGGTCGGATAGTAATGCTCTCAGGAGAAACATCTCGGGCAGCCAATAAAAAAAAAAACTGATTAACCAAGCGCCGACTGTGACTGTCATCGATGCTTAAGCGAATGCTGAAAGAAAGAGAGTCGGGAAACCCACATAGAGGCTACGACAGACAACCCGATTCGTTCAAGAAGTTTAGATCCATACATGAATATATCTCAAACTTCATGAGAATCTAGTGCTAAATAATGACAAATCAGTGATGTGCAGTGACAGAACAAGAAAGTTAGCGTTGCATGCTGAATCTATGAGCGATTATATTTAAATAGATCATGACACAACACATAGCGATCTTCATCTGTTTATCTGACTTCAGATCCGAGCAATGAAGAGTCGTGCGTAACACAATAATACACAATCTTGTTAAATTACCAGACTCACTGACACACTAATAGTTGTAATCCATGAATATATTTATAGTTGGCATATGAAATTCCAAATGTATGAAGCATATCTCCAGTAAAGTGCCACAAGCACAACCCTTTGGCCCTTTTATTAATCAATACAATTTATTCATTGATCCACAACTTTCAACATAAACACTAATCTTTATTAAATGCCTGTTTCATTGTTCGGCCCACCCAACATACATGGCATCTCATCAGTGTGATGAGACAGGCTGAAAGGAAGCATCCATTAATCATCTATCATCCTGTCTTTGCTACTCCACTGCTCCGGTGAGGAGTTGCACCAGTGTTTCAGGAGGTTGCGCTGCTTCTTCGCCTCACGTGAAGCTCTGTTGGGTTCCTTGAACATCCACAGTGTCTATCAGGTTTTCGCCTTTGCATCCATTCACTAGCAGGTTCCATGTCCCCATTTGGCCTTGTTAGTGGTCCACAAGCCTGTTCTGCAACATATGTGGAAGCGAGTGTGCATGAGATTATGGCAGGATGCAGCAAGCTTCCACGATCCTCCTCACGGTCTGTTGGGCGATGAAAGTACCTGGAAGACTGTTGGCAGGATGCCAAAGGCGGTTCTCCACACACCATCTTGCCACTGGACAGCCTGCAGTTGAAGAAATCCTCTCTTCACGGGTGAGGCATCTGGAGGTGGTAGGGCTTCATAGGTAGGTTGGTGGAGGGAGAAGGCCGTCATCCCCCATGATGAAAGTAGGGCTACATCTTGTGTGTCGTTGGACTAGGGGGTCTGGATCTGGAAGCCCATGTGAGGTTGCATTCCAGCCCGCTCCTTGAGGTGAACTGGAATTGTATACCTGGGCATCTGAGGATGAACCCGCGTTGCCCTGAAGCATCGATGTACATGAACTTGTAGTCAGAACATCGACCATGGCGAAGAGGATGATGCCTGAAGAAGCCCTTGTAGTTGAAATAAGTGCGCCTTGACTTTAGCTGGAGCTTTGCAGGCCACGTGGCTTCCCATCTCTATGGCCCAACGGTGTGGGGGAAGTTCCACTCTGATAGCCACTTGCTCTGCAACTTTCTTCCAGCCTTCTTTTATGTGTATGTGTGTTGTGTTATAACTGGAGGAGCTCCCCAGGTATTCCTTCGATGATGGCCTGCCGCAACTTCTCTGACGCACAATGCCTGATGGTGTTTGTGTGGCACCCTCCCTTCAAGCCGTACGTCATTGCTGTGTACATGGTCCTGAGTCCAGGTGGCACAGAGTCAGTGTACTTGAGCCCGAGGTCCAGAACTGGGCAGAAGTTGGTGCTTGCTTTGGTCAACCTGGGTCTCAGTACCGCTCCTACATTTCAGTCAAACAATGCTGGCAGATCCTCACTGAAGTTCTGGAATGCACGAGGGTCTTTGTTCCATCAGCTTCACCATCAGCTTGTTAATAAAGTCCGTCTCTGCTCTCTGGTGATCCATGCTTCGGACCCAGATGCTTCTTGGCCGGGCCTCCTTTTCTTCACGTAGAACGGTGAAAGAGCTTGTAGATAGCTAGCAGCTGTTTGTAAAGAATGATGGTGGCTACCAAAAGGAGTGTGTGATGATCCATGGTGGAGATGACTGGAAATGCTAGTGGAAGAAGAAGAGCCAGATGAAAGCTGAAGAGATCTGCAACCGCAGGGCTGCTGGACTGAAAGTGAGATCCAGGTGACGCTCTCATACCTCCCCTTGTTTATAGGAAATATAGGTTTTCCGCTAGATGTCCTTTTGCATCCTTAGACATCTCTGCAGACATCCTAAATATCCAAGATAGGCCCTCTGTGCAATTTTTTCCGTTTTAAATGCTTTGTATGGCAGCTGCAATCTGCTTTCATCCTTTGCTCCGTTCCGTGCTACTGAAACTCTTTGTGGTCCGTTTCACGCGTTCATTCGCTTCCTCTCCGTGTCCTTTTCCGCTGGAATGCGGAATTGATTTGTGCAGATGCGCAGCGGATGCCTTAGCGGATATTAGCAGACGTGTAAAAGGATGACAACGGATGTAGGAACGGATGTTCTCCGTATGCGGTTGCGGATGCAGAACTGACGTGTTTGGATCATTTTTCGCGCGTCAAAAAAGTTTTTGAAGCAGCTCACAACTTTTTGAGCGCATGAACCTCAGTCGACGGATGCTGGACGGATAGAGAGGATGAAAAACGGACGCAGTGAGTTACAGAAACGGAAGCATCGTGGTGTTAACCACCGATGGCAAGTGTTCTCTCCATTTTACATCCTCTTTCCATCCACTGGTTAGTGTGACATGGGCTACGAGAACAGTTTTTGAGAATAAAATAAAGAAGGAAGGGCAATTGATTCACATCCCAAATGTCTACTCAGTTGCACTTTTTTCGCCCCCAAAGCTATTTGTCCCTACCTACCTATGGTAATAATCCAGATTTATAAAAAAATTTTTAAAGTAATAACCTATGGAATTGTTTGCTATTTATATTACCTGTGATGAAAGGTGAAAGTAAAAGTAAAAAAAATAATGCAAAAGTTAGTCTCTTTTCCAGCTTTAAACTTTTTTCAAAATTTGGAAAAATTGATAAGAAGTCAACAGAGCAATTATCATCAAACCAACAAAAATAAGTGGAAAAGAATGAGTCCATTTGGAAGAAAAATTAAAAAAAAATTAAGGCAGATGTCAGAAGCATTATTTAGAGGAAGCGAGCATCACAGTGACAACAGCGATACACATTTATAAAGTCCTGGTTTGCCGCAGTTGTAACAGATGGCTATGAAAGCTGGAATTCTGACAAAGGCTGAATAAAATAGAACTGATGTCTTATGAAATATAATTTTGGAGAAAATTGCTGAGAACGCATTGAGATGGCCAAAGAAGAGAAATCATTCAGAATTCAAGAAAAAAACCCAACATTCTCATCTGGAAGCACTTTATAGTAATCTCTGAAAGAAAGAGCTGAAGAAACTTCCTCAGTCTTTCGCAGAGAAAAAACGCATGAAAGTCCGGAATACCTCTTTGAAAAAGCACCTTTGGACTTTTCTGGTCTTTGCTTCCTGATGAGCAGAAATTTGACATTTGAATCTGATATGCTACCTGCTGTGCTTTAGTACATCTTGAGACAATTCTATTATATTTGCCTCAAAATGAGTTTTGTGTATGTAGCTTTATGGAACAGTTGTAAAATTATTATTTTTTAAAAAAAATAAAAAAATTTTATTAGTTCTTAAAGACAATACACAAAAACAAAACATAAACTAATAACATAAAAATCTCTTTTCTAAAAACTGCTTATTAATTTTAACAAAACAAATAAAATTTTGTTTGAATACAACATAGTTCAGATTATCACATAGCATATCTTAAATTTATTCTTTTTCCAACTTTGCCTTTTTTACCTAAATTTCTATATTCTTTATTCATTGTACCTTATATTTCATCTGTCTTGTTTACAATTTCATTATTCTCTTCTAACGGTCTTTCCAAAATTTTTATTAATTCCTCAAAGCTAACTTAACAACAAAAACATACTAAACATGAAAACATAAAATCTTTTTTTGGAGAAAACGGCTTAATCTGGTTTAGCATCTTTTTTAACAGACATAAATCAAATTCATGCTCACCTTATATAACTATTTCATCATCTCTTTATATTCTACATTTTCTATATGTTTTTCCCCTTTTCACTCTCTTAATTCTATTTTATTTTATTTCATCTCAATTTAAATCATTTTACTTTTAATCTTTTGTCTGTTCTTTTTTCAATTATCTATTTTTCTTTTCTCTTTACTACAAATTTCTTTGTAATTCATACATGGTTGAAAGTATGATGACTTTTTAACTTTTCCGTTAGATTTACACTTAAATAATATATAATTTCCATACTGATTCTGATATAGCAAACAGAATTCCAGACACTATATTGGAGTTGGGGGAGAAGCTAATTGTCCTTTTCTTTCCTTAATATTTTTTTTATTAATTTATCCCAATATTAAAAACCATAAAACAAAACTTTATACATTGTTATCAACATCAAGACTCTTTTGCATTTCCTCAGATTTTTCAATATATGTATTTCTTATTCTTTACACCTTCCATCTTCTCTTTACTATTAAATCAGTATGATTTTATCCTTACATCTCAATCTCTCCATGGTTTATTTTCATATTTACAATATTCCTCATTCTTTTCCTAATTGCCATTTTATTTTATTTTTTTATTTCTAAACAGCTCATACCAGGCAACCTATGCCTTCTGGTGAACCCTTTTTTCCTTCCAAAAGTTGTGCTTGACGAAAATCCTTACACTGTTTTAAATATGTAAACATAAATATATCTATCTGTTTTTATTGCATTTTGGTGTATTATAGCTAATAAAAAAGTTTTCTGGATAAATTCAGCTTTCTGATTTGTGAATTTCCTTCTATCCATTGTCTAAATTGTATTCCATAATTTTTTCACTTCCTGGCATGTCCACCGGTATGAAATAAAATGCCTTTTTTCTTTTCCACATTTTCAACAAATTTGGATGTGAGTTAACTCATTTTTGCCAAGTTTAGCGGGAGGAAGGTGGCCACTCTGTAGAACATTTTGTATTGATTTCCTTGTAATGCTGGGATGCAAATTAGTTTTGTAATTTGATTCCCCCACAATTCTTCTCCCAATTGTCCAGGTCTATCATTATAGTCACATTTTTTTCGCCCAATACCAACCATCGTCTTTTTTTGACCATCCTCTTCCCCATTTTTAAATATCTAGTTAGAGAAGTTCAATATTCTTGAAATCATTTTCTTTTCCATTTCTTGTAAAGAATTTCATCTAATTGCATGCTTTTCCATGCAGAAACCCAAAGTGTTTTCTTTGTCCTTCGTGATATTCACACTGGATTTGCACGCTATGGCCACCAACAACTCTTATATTTTGTTGCTGTAATCCTTGTCTCGTTTTTATCTTTCCTTGTGTGTTCTAAATAAGGTTCTTGTAACTCCTCTTTTCTCCCAAATCCATGCATTTGGGTAGATTTGTGCTTTCATAGTTACACGCAGTTCTCGTGTATTTTAGTATAATGGTTCTTTTTAATCTGTTCCATGTCCGAATTAATGAATCTCGAATCATGTGTCCTAATAATTCATGCTGGGTTTACATTTCCCCATCCCACAGGAAATTATGCCACCCTCTCTGCAAGTCATACCTCTATTGACAATACTCTTCTATTTTCCAGGTCGTCCAATCTTTTAATCCATACATAGCTTCAGCCTGATAATAATTTCCCAGTCAGGGAAAGCCATTCCTTTCTCTTTTGTCGTAAACAATTCATTTTATCCTAGCTTTTTTTTCCCATCTCAAACATTTACTTAATTATTCAGCTCTAATTCTCTAAAAAAGGTTTTATCCAATCTTATTGTATAGTTTGAAAAGAATTAGATTTTTGTAGGGTAAGGAATTTTAATTGTCCACAAATTTCCCGCAGTAACGATAGCTGTATTTTCCCGGCATATTTCATATTCTTTTTGATTTGTATTGATTAATTTATCTTAGACTATCTTTTTTGATTGAAGAGCACTCTTGCTATTAACCAATGCCTAAATATTTTACTTTTTCCAACACTTTGCCATTTCAATTTCTTCTAATTCTTACTTTTTTTTTGCTTATCTTTTAAATTTTTTTAGTCAATATTTTGTTTTTGTTTTTATTAATCTTAGAGGCCTGCGACCCTTCCGGTGTTGAGGTCAACGTGGAAGCAGAAACAGGGAGAGTGAACTTTGCAATCCTGTATCGAATTTCATGCTTGGAACTTTCATAGGCATCATGAAGCTTGGAAGACACACAAATTGAAGGGGAAATTCTTGTGAGCAGAGTGGAATGGAAAGCCAACCTCCACTCGCAATGAAGGGAAGCCCTTTGAATCTGGCTATGAAAACCCAGCATCTATGGTGGATCCAAAGCTGTGACGAGCCAGCTGTGATCGGGAAGCAGGAAAGTGGATCAACGCAAGATCTCAGAAGGCGAAACGGGCAGACTGGGACAGATTTTTAAGAGACGCAGAAGGACTGTGAAAGACTTTGACAAAGGAAGCCTCCGGAGGGAGTGAAACAGCGCTTAATTGGCGGGGGATAGTGAGATGGAAAGGGAAAGGAAGAACAATCAGTTTAACAGCTGAAGAGAGAGTACTGCAGAAGAAAACATAAACAGACTTGTGAAAAAAATCCAAAATTTCTACAATTTGGATTGAATTACTGGAAGAGCAGAAAAGAGACCATTAGAGAGAACAACTGTGGAACTTTTAATGGAGAAACTGTAGTTGAATGGAGAGTGGGAACGCATTTTGATAGAAAGCTGTGATTGTGGCAATTTGAGAGTGAAAGTGACTAAGTAGTTAAAGAGTGACTGAGGAACAAGAAATGAGGAAAGTAATGTGACAGTGTCAGAAGAAAGGGAAAACAGAAGGAAGAAAGAAGAAAGCTAATAATTTCTAAGTATTAAATTCAAAAAACCTAATTGTCTTTTCTCGGGTTTAACATTATTATTATTATCATCATATCATCATGACATCATCATCATCAATCATCATCTAATTAAAATACTCCCACACTCCTAACCAACATTGTTATCTGGACATACTAGAAATATATCAGACAAAAATGGAAATCTTTCAATCTTGTTTGAGCTTTTCTCAGCTACGCAGAATTGTAACATAACAGTTGACGTATTTAATTTGAGAATTGATTATCCTACAAACCTGGTAATTTTTTATTCCAGGGAAATGTCTCAAGGAAAGTGAAACCATTTTTAGTGTCCTGTAAATACTGTGAAGCTGGCTGAATGTGATCATGTGATTAAAAGTATGTACCTTTCAGCCTGAAGGTGTGGGGCTGAAATATTTCTAATATTTCATGCACACAGAAGGAGAGATTGTCAACCTGCATTATTTAAAAGCCCATGTCACACTGAACCAAGGGATGCAAAGAGGATGTAAAATGGACAAAAAAGCCTTTGAATCTGGCAATGAAAGAAACCCAGCATCTATGGTGGATCAAAGCTGTGACAGCCAGCTGGTGATCGGGAGCAGGGAAAGTGGATCAACGCAAGATCTCAGAAGCGAACGGCAGACTGGGACAGTTTTTTTAAGAGGTGAGAAGGACTTGTTGACATTATTTTGCTTTGGACACTTGACTTGGGTCATTTTTCTTTTACTGCTTGTTATTAATAAAGATTATCTTTTGCCCTTCAACACACTTGTTTTCATTTATTTTATTAAATAAAGTCTTGGTGGAAATTTTTAGAAATCGGTTTAAGCCTTTGCATGCTTGTGGGATGGGTAAGGATAGCTGTGGGATGGGCAGGGATAACCTTTGGGATGGGTAATAGCTGTGGGATGGGCAGGGATACCTTTGGATGGGTAATAGCTGTGGGATGGGCAGGGATAACCTTTGGGAATGGGTAATAGCTGTGGGATAGATAAACATCCAGTGCAAGCATAGTGGGAGTGCATGGTCCACCCTCCCAGGTGCCACACCTATGGCCCTTTATTATCAATAATAATGTAATCATTCATCATCCACAACATGTCAACATAAACAAAACTCTTACTTAAATGCACTGTTCATTCTGTAGGCCCACCCAACATACATGCCGCAATCTCATCCGTGTGATGAGACAGGCTGAAGGAAGCATCCATCAAACATCTTGTGTAGCGGGTGCACATGAGATTGTGCAGGATGCAGCAAGCTTCCACGATCCTCCTCACGGTCTTGTGGGCGGCATGCTGCATGGTGGTGAAGAAGTACCTGGAACCTGTTGGCTAGGAAGTGCCAAGGCGTTCTCCACCACGCCGTCTTGCCCTGGACAGCCTGTAATTGAAGATCCTCTCTTCACCGGGTGAGGAGTCTAGAGGTGTAGGGATCTGGGAAGCCCATGATGAGGTTGCATTCCAGGCCCTCCTTGAGGTCACTGGCGTTGTATACCTGAGCATCTGAACATGAGCCGTTGCCTGAAGCCAATCGATGTACTATGAACTTGTAGTCAGCATCGACCATGGCGAAGAGGATGATGCTGAAGAAGCCCCGGTAGTTGTGATAAGTGGACCCTGACTTGGCTGGAGCTTTGCAGGCCACGTGCTTCCATCTATGGCTCCAACGGTGTGGGGGAAGTTCCAACCTCTGAATCAACTGCTCTGCAACTTTCTTCCAGCCTTCTTCAGTGGAGGGACACTGGAGGAGCTCCTCCAGGTATTCTTCGATGATGGCCTGCCCCATTCTCTGACCACAATGCTGATGGTGTTGTGTGGGCACCCTCCAGTCGTACTGCATGCTCCTGTAGGTGGTCCCTGAGGCCAGGTGGCGCAGAGTCAGTGCCACTTTGAGCCGCAGGGTCCAGGCTGGGCGGAAGTTGGGTGCTCTGCTTGGTCAACCTGAGTCTAGCCAGCTCCACAAGTTCATCAAACATGGCTATAGGCATCCTCATGAAGTTCTGGAATGCACGAGGGTCTTCGTTCCTCACAGCTCCACCATCAGCTTGTTGTACAGTCCATACTCTGCTCTTCTCCCGATCCACTCTTCGGACCCAGACACTTCTTGGCATGCCTCCTTTCTTCCCGATAGAACAGTTGAAAGAGCCTGTAGGTGCTTCAACACTGTTGCAGGAATGATAGTGGCTACCAAAAGGAGTGTGTTACGATCCATGGTGGACATGACTGGATGCTGTGGAAGAAGCCAGAGCCAAAATGAGGCTGCAGAGGTCTGCACAGCAGGGCTGCCTGGACTGAAAGTGAGATCAAAGGTGAGTTGCTCCCCTTTTTATAGGCAATATAGGTTTTCGCACTATGTGTCCTTTTGCATCCTCTAGGCATTCTCTAGACATCCTTAATATCCGAGATAGGTCCCCTCTGCGAACGTTTTTCTGTTTTTAAATGCTTTTCTATGGCGCGCTGCATCTGCTTTCAATCCTTTCTCCGTCCGTGCTACTAATGCTTTGTGTCCGTTCCGCGTCCATTTTCGCTTCCATCTCTGTGTCCATTTTCCGCTGGAACGGATTTGAGTTGCGCAGATGCGCAGCGGATGCCCTAGCGGAATATAGCGGACGTGTAAAGGATGACAACGGATGTAGAACGGATGTTCTCCGTATGCGTTGTGGATGCACGAACTGACGCGTTGGATACATTTTTCCCGCTCAAAAACGTTTTGAGCAGCTCAAAACTTTTTGAGCCGGATGGAACCTCAGTCGACGGATGCTGGACGATAGAGAGGATGAAAAACGGACGGCAGTGAGTACAAGAACGAGTGAATCCGCATTAACTAACGGATGGCAATGTGTTTTTCTCGTTTTACATCCTCTTTCCATCTGTTGGTGCAGTGTGACATGGGGCTTTAAAGGGATGTTCATAGGAAGCCTAGAGATGTATATAGGATGCAAACCATTTACTGCTCATCCCTTTCTATTTCCGTGCTACTAACACTGTGTAGACGTTCCGTGTACTTTTTGTTTCCTCCCTCTTTCCGTTTTCAGCTGCAGTGGATGTGAGTTTGCGAGGATGCCCAGAGGATGCAGAGAGGATACAGCGGACGTTTAACAGATGATAAACGGACATAGAATGTTTGTTGCTCATATGTCACAGATTTACATCGTACACAGCGGAAAGTTCATCCACTCAAAAAGTTTTGTGTAGCTCAAAAACTTCTTGAGCGCGTGAAATCTCAGTGGATGGATGCTCAAAGGATAGAGCATTTTGAAACACGTATGCAGTGAGTACACAACAGATGCACTAGATTTTTCCAACGGATGGCAAGCTTTTTTTAACATTTTACATCCTCTTTGCATCCGTTGGTGCAGTGTGACATGGGCTTGGCTTTGATGTTTCTGGATATGTGTTTCTTGAAGGCATATAATATCTAAGATCAATTTCTGTAGTTTAGTTTTCATTTTTCCTATTAATTTATGAATTTAAGCCATTGATGTTAATGGAAACCAATTTAATTTCTTCCGCCATCTTACTCTGTAGTTGTTTCTTGTTGAAGCATATTTGTTCTCGTTTGGTGTCTCATTCTTTTGCCTTCTCTTTCCCCTTCTTCGTGCTCTCTTTCCTCTTGTTCTGTTTCTCTTTTCTCCACCTGATCTTCTTGGCTCCTACTTTCCACTTCTTCTTTGCTTTCTGGTCTTCTCCTGATACCACAAACAATTCCCTTGCTTTTTTTATACTGTCTGTTTTAAATTTTTTATCCGGCCATAATATTAACATTCCCTCTGGATGTTTGGCTCTGATTTTAATCTGACTCTATCTTCTTATATTTAGCACAATTTTTATAATTTTGCTTTGTTGTATTTGTGATTTCATTGAGAGCCATACTTATTTAAATTTGCTGGCATCTAATAATCCACTTCTTCCAAATGTTTTGCTATTTACCAGCCCCAGCTGAAGTTATATTATCTATGTGAAGATAAAGTTATATTGTCTTTGTGAAGATAGTTGTCTATGTGAACATAAATGATTGATGCCGTACCATGCTTTTGAATGCTAGTTGGCAGACAAAGATACATTCTCATTTTTCTGCCCACTTGTGGTGCTACTGATGATTTTTACATATTTTATTAATAATGTTCAGTTTTAGTTATTTACTATACCTTATGTGTTGGTGAAATTTTGATCAGAAAATGTAAGAAGTCATTTTAAATTGATCCTCTTTTCAGGAAAAACAATAGCTTTAAATTCATTAGTTGAATAAGCTTACAAAATAATATAAGTATACAAGACAAGATTGTTCTTATTCCAAAGACATTTAAAATTGTAATTAATGTAAGTGTGGTTATTATAGAAATACTAACTTTGTCTCACTGGAAAATCAGTATAAAAGAAAAAAGCTTTCTTTTATGGGTAACAAAGTTAAGGAATTTTCTATTTTTTTAAATACTGAACTTTGTGACTAATATAGTCATAAAGATAAATGCTAAATATGGATTTGATAAATTGTCCTTAAATGATGTATACAATAGTTGTATATCATTGTCATCAACAGTGTAATTAGTAATCTACATACATTTTTAAAAAATAAAGTTGTTTTCCACATCAAATATATACAGAATGCCAAACACTACCTGTGTTTTTAATGCTGTATTTGAAAGATATATATCTCTAAAGAATACTTAAATATTGTACGCATTGCAATGAGACTTACCTTAAATGAAAACTGGTTTCTATAGAGACTTATGTAGAGTCTGGAGATAAAACTGGATCGTGATCCATATGCCAGTAGCATTTCAAATTGTTGGGCATGAGCTTTAGGGACAACATTTCAAACCTCTATTCACTATGTCAGCATCAATTCAATTTTATTTTTGGTTCTTCTGAAACTGATGCACAATCCAAGTGTTTGATTCAATTTTGAGTCACCCAAGAGCTTTAGATATTGGACAGCATAGAAATGTAATAAATAAATAAATCTGTGTCTGAATTAAAGAGTGTCATGAAAATGTGTTCTGGATTCTAAAAGCCAAAATTGAAGCCTCATAGTCCTTCACTTACAACACTGTTCAAACTTACAACAGCAATGTAAAAAGTGACTTATGTTTTATTTTCATCCTTATGGCCATCATAGCATACCCATAGTCACATGATCAAAATTTGGGTGCTTGATATGACAGTTGCATTCTCCTAGATCATGTGATCACTATTTGTAACCTTCCTAGCTGGCTTTTGACAAGCAAAATCAATAGGGAAACCACAATTACTTAACAATTGCATGATTCATTTAAAAAATGCAATGATTGCTTAATAACTGTGGCAAAAAAAGATTGTAAAATCTAGTACCATTCATTTAAAAACTGTCTTAATTAGTGATGCAAATTTAGGGTTCTGTTATGGTTGTAAGTTGAGGACTACCTATATATGCAAATAAACAATGCAGAAAATATTGATAGCAGTATTGACTTATGAGAGTGAATGTAAAAGAATAGATTGAATGTAAAAGAAATATGAATAAAATAACGATTGAAAGTTTAGGGATACATATTTTTAAGTGGGATAACTCCATAAATGAACTTTAATTGATATATGTACTTGCTAAGTAAGCAATGACATTTATATTTTGCAATCACATTGATACAATTTGAAGCCAGAAAGATATTTAAAATGTCCTTATGTTTTGTATTTTTCTTCTCACATCTTATTTTTCCAGGAAAATCAAACTAAAATAAATTTCAGAATTTAGAAATCAAACTTTTGACTAATTTTCATTATTCTGCTCCATGTTATCATTCTACATGTGCAATGACTGAAGTAAACAAACATAAATAAATTAAACTGTGGATACATTTAATTATGTTACGTTCCATGTAAACATGTCCTGTTGTACTTTGTGTAACAAGATGCTTAACACAGCATTCAGTGTTCCGTTATGTCTTCTTTCTAATTATAAATCATGATTCTGAAAGAATCATGAGCTTTATTCCCAATCTGCTAAATAGAAAAAGGAAATAGTGTAGTTCCTACCAAGTTTTTGATTTTGTATCAGAATGGGAGAATTTTTTTTAGATGTTAGACAATTGTGATTCAAAGTCACAAAATTTCACAATAATTGATACAAGACATTTAAATGTATATGGTCTGTTCATAGTGACATTTGCTTCTTTCAATCTACACAAACACTCCCACTCTTTTGTTGTCCAGTTTAACTGAGCCTCAGCTCCACTTCACATTCCCTTCATCCTCATACTCTCTATGAACAGCCTGCCTTTAATCCATTCATATATTTCTAATACTGATCGTCCTAAGCTTACAATCGCTTGTTCAACAATCATTCGAAGCTGAATGAGTGGGACTTACAACCAGTCTTCAAAGTTGAAGCCATTACAGCATTGCACAATTACATGGTCACAATTTGCAGCTTTTCCTGCTGATATCCCACAAGTAAAGTCAATGAGGCTGCTAGAGGAAGGTTATAAGTTGCTCTCTGCTATATACCTCATGATTTTCCTCCATAAAAAGGTCTTCTTCAGTGATTAAATCTGCAAGAAAATTACCACTCTTTTTAAAGTAATTATATTTTATATTACAAAAATAAGTAACAAGTACAAAAAAAATCATTGAAATTGATTTTGTTTAAACAAAGAAGCAAAGAAGGGCACATTTGATAATGATGTAGAATTTTTGCAAATGTCACTTATCATCTGTGAAAGTTCCTCTTCCTGTACAGCTGTAGAATTCTATACCTCTTTTGTATCTGATTATTTTATTTATTTCAGAAGAAAAGAAGAGCTATATGCATTCTCTCAGTACATATAACTTTATATCCATTATCAATTATGCTTTGGACCACATATCTTAGGATTAGAATTTTCTTCTGTGGGCAGAAACAGCAGTGTCAGCAGTTTTCCAATTCAAATCTTTAAGTCTCAACCCTTTTCTATAAATAACAATCAGGGGTGGGATTTAAAAATCCCAGCAACTGGGCAGCAAATCAGTTGCTGGGTGGGTGGGGCCATGTTTCTGGCTTCCAGTGGGTCTCCAGAGCCTGGGGAAAGCCGTTTTTTGCCCTCCCAAGGGTCCAGAGGCTCTGGAAGCCCTCTGGAAGCTGGAAATAGGCCCCTTCCCCCCCCTCCCAGACCCTGCACTTACCCCCATTGAAAATGGGCAGTGTGGAGACTCCTGGGAGGGGTGGGGCAGGAGAGGCGGGGCCAGCTGAAATGCTGATTCAGCAAACCAACTGTAACATTAACAACCAGTTTACTTAAACCGGTCTGAACTGGTAGAATCCCACCCCTGATCACAATGTTATATGGAAGCAGGCAAAGCTGGTGGTATGATTTGGCTAATATCTGTTCCTTTTCTTGCACAGATAAATAGGTGCCTTTTTAAAGGGCAGAGAGGAATTATTTTACTAATTTCCAATCAAAAATGCAGTGCGATTTCTCTTCCCCATTGCCTCACCAAATGCTTAGGATTCTTTGAAATGGAAACTCTTTTTTTTCTCACTGGGAAGCTAGAGGGGCAGGATGGGAAGACCTGAGAAAGTGGATAAGATACAATCAGGTCATGGCTACTGTCACGGCTTTGGTAAATTAAAGGGATGGACAGCCCCAACACATAATCTATTTTCTGTGAATTATCTTCTTTGTCAGTTCAAGATCCCACTGTGGTTATTGTTGTGAAATTTTAATCCCAGCTACTTCTCCACAGGGCATCTGCTATTTTATTGGTTAATTGTTTTAAAGCAAAACAGAGGAATCAGAAGATGCTTAAGATTATTTTGCTCATTTTACATTAACTTCTTCTTAACTTGTTTCCTTGAAAATATATAAAAACCAACTGTGGAGAAAGTTAAGGAATAACTTCCTCAGGGTAAATGAATTAAGTCCACTGTTGATGTTTTTTATATTCTCAACAGAATATTGAATAGCTCATTATATATATGCATTAAAGTTGTTTTGTAAACCTAATTGATATGTTCTCTGGTTATTGCACTTTAAAATAAGCATGCTCAACTGAATGCCACAATAAACAAAATTTCTATCTTGAAGTAATGTTCAATTCTAATGGACTAAGTAGCAAATTATTGAATATTTAAATGTTTTTGGTTAAATAAGATGTAGAGAAAGTGTTTCAAATAGTAGAAGTAAAACAGTACTCCACTAACAAAACTGTCATGGAGAGGACATAATTTTTGGAAGATGTCGCCTAATTAGTCTGTGATTTTTAAAAGCATGGCTCCAGGTTGATTATTTTGGTATACTTAAGAGCTGAATTTTACAAACTAGTGAGCCCTTCTATTTTTGACAACATCTGAGTTTTCCTTTCTTCACTTGTCTCTGTGCTAATTAAAATTGCAGCAGACTGAACATAAATTATTTCCAAACTCTCTTTGCATACATCAAAGATATCCAACACACAATATGCACAATATAACTCATGGGAGAAGTGTTACACAATTCAGTTAAGCCCATGTCACACTGCCCAACGGATGCAAAAAGGACACAGCGGACGAGCAAAATGTTCCATCCGTTGTTA
>BHFT01004738.1:0-12452 GCA_004320025.1 Laticauda laticaudata
CCCTACGTCCTCCCCCCGTCCGTTCCTTTCCGTGTTGTCCACTCTGGTTATGCAAATTTGGGGCACTTTTGAGAGCGGATAACAACGGGTGGAACATTTTGCTCGTCCGCTGTGTCCTTTTTACAAACTTTTGCTTCCGTCGGCCAGTGTGACAGGGCATTAACCTTCTCAAGCCAAAACTTCTTAGGAAGAAAATATTTCTTTCGTCTTTTCCTCATCTCCAAGATCCCTGGATTATTTTTTTTTTCTTTGCATTCCGAACTTTCTGAATGAAAATGCCTATGCAGCTGTTAACAGCACTGAACTCAGTTTTGTAGACTTGACAGATTTGGGTGTTTATGTTATTGTTGTATTAAATCCCTTTTAATTAAAAAACAACCCTCATTGATTCATTAGAAGCCTGTTCCAAAATTCGCCTGCATTTGGGAAGAGCTTCAGGTTTCAGACCTTTATGTATGATATAGGAGATACTCTGTACTAATTTGCAGGAAATTTTGAACCATTTGCCATTGATTTTAGGCTTTGTCAAGTTTGTAATTTGGGTTAATCAGCACCAGGACTTTTTACTCTGCAAACCCAAGCAAATAGAGAAGTCTTATATGTTTCTTAACTGCCTTTAGGATGCCAAATTTATTAAATTGCCAGTAATTTAATAAATATATTTTTATCAAACAGAAGTAAAACAAACTTGACCATCTTTTATTTTAGGAATCCTTAAGTCCAGGGAGAGAATACAGTTCCATCATGTGTGCTGATTGTAAAGATTGGCTAGATCTCTCAAACATGTACCTCTCGAATCAGGAATATTATTTAAAGCTGGAAGAACTTAAGAATGCTCACCTGGAAACCATGGCAAAATTGGAAGAAATGTATCAGAACAAGCTGTTTCTAAAAGATGTTCAACCTTTAACTAACACAGATGTGGATTATTCTAAGACTTACAGGTAATTTTTACAATAATCTACACTTACAATTATCTTTTGTCTCAAAATGTATATATTGTATATATTAAATGCATTGATCATTGCAACAATGTTATTAAGTATGTTAAATACATAAGAGGAATATAAAAATGTCTGATGGAAAATAGAACTAAAAAGAATCCTTAGCTCTCAAAGACAATGACCTTATCCTGAGCTATATCCAGGTACAGAAAAAAAAACCCAGAAGAAAGATTAAAATTATTTGTTTCTAGTCTTTTTTAAAATTATTAGTAGATCATTAATTTTCTCCATTTTCTAAATGTTTTGCTTTTAATAACTAGTGTTTTAAAGTATCATTAATTGTGAAACATACAGATGTGAAAATTATACCAGCCAGAATTACACTCTTGCAATTTACAGAGAGATGGATCCTTGACTTAGGACAGGGGTGTCAAACTCACGCTGTTATGGTGGTATCACCTGACTTTCACAACTTTTTTCTTTCTCCTAAACTGGGTATGGGCATGGCCAGTGTGTGATGCATCCGACCTGCGGGGCTCCAGTTTAACAGCCCTGATTTAGGAAATAGATTAAGAGGCAACAATTTATTTTCTTGCCGTTCTATAACTTTCCAGAAAACTTGTCCAGCAGGAAATGTACTTCTCAAATCAGGACTATCATTTAATATTCTGGAAGAATTTAAGATTCTCACCTGAAAACCATAGCAAAATTGAGGAATATGTATCAGGATTTCAGAATTCCTAAAAAAACATTTAATCTTTAATTAACTCAGTGTGATTTGGTTAGGTAAGCAAGAGTAAAATGAATCAGTGAGAGATACTGTATTTTTTGCACTATAAGACGCTCCAGACTATAAGACACACCTAGTTTTTGGGGAGGAAAACAAGAAAAAAAATCTGCCTCCCAGCAATTTGCCTCCTTGCAGCAAACAGCCTGGTCAGCTTCAGCACAATCTGATTTAGCACGAGCAGCTGATTGGCGGTTGGATCAGGCTCCCGGAATACCACTGATCAGCTGTTCCAGGCTGTAGGGATCACTGCCACCCATCCACCACTGACTGCCGCCGCCGATTGCTGCTTCTGAGTGCCCCATTTTTTCCTCTGCACATCCCATTTTTGGCCCATTCCAGGTGGCAGGGATCAATCCAATTGATCTGGAAAAAGTGTGTCTTATAGTGATTATTTATCTTTCTCAGGCTTTATAAGTTAGTAAAGGCTTAACAACATTGATTTCTTGACCAGTTCTAAAGAAAAACAGAAGAGGGAATCAGACTGCTTATATTTTCTCCTCCATTTTTGTTTTGAAGTGTGATTAAACATACTATTGGCTGTGACTTTGACTGGTATTAAAAATGAATATATAACATGAAACCATAGCTAAAAACTGGCTCTTCATCATCGGTATAAAAGTAATTGTAACCCTAATTAAGTATTGTCTTAGCATTGTTTTTGTCATTATACATATTAGCAACATGTATAAAGTGTAAATATTAGGAGAATATGAGGTGTCCAGAAAGATCAGATTAAAGGTTCATCACATTTATCCTGTATCTTACAATGGCCAAATCAAAATCTATAAAAAATATCTAAGAATAGATGTAATGCCTGATTATATGAATGTTTATTAGTTTTCATTTTGGCAGTTCCTGCTCTTTCTTTAAAAGTCCAAAACAATCCAAACATTCCTTAAAAGAATCACTATAACTTTTTTTTATTTTGTTTGTGATTTTCACATTTCCAGATTTACGTTTTATCAGTTGGATTAATGAATTTTATTAGAACTATAATTGTTAATTATAGCCTGACAGTGGGCATATTTGTACTCCAAGAAAAATATGGAGAAAGGAGTACATGAATCAGAAACCAGTTTAACATTGTTTTAGAATTGGTATTCTTGTAGTCTAAAGTTTAATATATTCATAAACAATTATTTTATACATTCTCTTTTATTCAGTTTGGCAAGAGATTCCACAACTATTACTAAAGCAGGTTAATTTGTGCCACTACTAGACAACTAAGCATTACATTTGTGTTACGTTTAGATCAGCATGGGAAACTAAACCACTTCAACTTCAGAACATGCATAGATCATTTTCTGCATCTGATCTGAACAGTTCATTCCATTCATTAAATTTCTCTGATGTGACTGATGAAAAACTAGAGCTAGAAACAAGTGACAGTGATGTTGGATCACTATCACTGGATAAAACTGAAAATGCATGGGATGGCTGTTTTTGGGAGGATTATTCACTCTGCCCTAAAACTATTTTACCCAAATTAAATGTTTTGAAGCTAAGCAAGAAAAAGAAAAAATGGTTCCCAAAGATCACAGTACCAGAACCTTTCCAGATGACTATTAGAGAAGCTAAAAGGAAGCAACAGAACATCAAGTCCAAGTCACTCATGGAACTGGAAAATAACTTGTTGAAGAAACAATTAGAGGAGGAGGCAGAATGTCAAAAACAATTTCGAGCTAATCCGGTACCTGCACATGTTTTTGTCCCTCTTTATCATGAAATAATGCAGGAAAATGAAGAACGTAGAAAGTCATTTAGAGAAAGTAGAGGAAATTTTCTTCTGGCTACACAAAAGCCATTTCAATTTATTGAAAGAGAAGCACAAAAGAAAGAACTGAGAAAAATGCAGTTTTCCTCCCCAGAAAAAAAAGCAAAAATGTTTAAAGCTAAACCAGTTCCGAAATTTGTTTCCAGTTCAGAAATGAGAGAGAAACTAAAGGAAGAAGAACTCTATAGAGACATTAGAATTCAAGTTAGATCTGAAGAGCTCCTACGTAATTCATCACTTCCCAATAGCAGATTAGGAAATAAAAGCACCATTAGGCCTAGGCAGCAAAACTGCTTTGAACAAAGTGAAGAATCAATATGTAAGTCAAATACCAAAGTTAAAGTCCCTGATTTTGAAACATTACATAAAAAATTCCAGAAGCAGCTTCAAACACATAAGAATGTGAAAAGTATCACAATCAGTGAACCTTTCAAACTCCGTACACCAAATATTTCATCCAATAAAGAGAAGATTCTTGAGGACATAGACATGGATGAAGCAACATTAAAAGAAACACGCTGGCCTTATGTCTCTACAAGATGTCCCCCTCGAACCTTGAATGCAAGTTCATATCCTTCAGGCTGTATACTTTCTCCATCTCCAAGAACTACAGCATCTACTAGAAAACGGCTAGAGGCTGTAAGGTAAGCCTTTAGTATGCGGAGCATTTAATCCCAAGTTCTTTGGTAAGTAAAACATGCAGATGTTGAAAATACAAATACCTGTTTTACAGGAGTATGGAAAATGTTTCCATGTCAAGGTTGTTCCAACTTCAGAATTGCCATTGTGACTGTTTCCAAGTGTGAAAAAAATCCTATGTGATAGCTTTTAAAGAAAGAATGCATTATGTTTGTTATGTTTATATGTGTTTGAGGGTTCCACTTATGCTATTTTTGCTGTTGTTCCTGGAGTTGAAAAGGGCATGTGGCTTTTGTTGTGAAACCACCTTACTGATGCTTCAAACTCCCAGCCTCTCATCCTAGTCTATCAGCTCCTAATCTATATGTCAGCCAGACTGCAAACATTTTGAATATATCTTTATCTACATGTACATCTACACGTACATCTATATCATCTACATCAACATTTGTACTTATATGTATATCTGTATCTATCTCTATCTCTTTGTCTCTGTATCTATCTCCTGTACATCTTTTATTTCAAGCACGAGTGACTACTTACCAGAATTTAGGCCATAGAAATCCTCTCAACTCTGCTTCTCTGTTGAAAGGAAAATAGTTTTGTTTAAGTCCAAGCAGTGGAAAGCTGCAGACTGAGATAAGGAAAAGGAGCCTAAAAGCCATTGCAAATCTATAAGAAACTGGGGAAATTCAAGGAAGCAATGTGGATCCAATTCTTCACACTGTTTGTTTCTAATGAATAGATGGAGGCGGGGAGAGAGAAGATAAAAGGAGGGGGTTTTGGCAGGAAAAGGAGAGGAGGGAGAGGGACAGAAGGCGATAGGGAGGAGAGGCTTCTGTGAGGCAAGCCTGAGAAAGGAGAGAAGAGTTGGAGTGAAAGGGAGGCAAGCAGAGGAACCAACAAAGGAGTGGAAGCTGTGGAAGGAGAACCAGCAGGCAGTGCAAGAGAGTGAGAGAGAAGAGAGAGAGAGAGGAAGAACGGCCGATCAGCCATCTGAATACCATCCCATCATGTGACCTACTTGCCGGGAGAGACTGACCATTACCATCACATGACCCGTAGCCCCCTTATACCCAGACTTAGACATAATGCACTCCTGAACTAATATGATACATAGTCTCACATGCAACTGGCCTTTGAGGGCAACCATAATGCTGATGTGGCTGTCAATGAAATTGAGTTTGACACCTCAGACCAAATTTTATGGGGCTGAAAGATTTGCCAGTCACAACAGAATTAATTTGGCAGCAGATTCAGGTTCATGTACCAAATACTACAAGGTCACCTGTGGAGGCTTGGAATATGTATGTATGTATGTATGTATGTATGTATGTATGTATGTATGTATGTATGTATGTATGTTATTCAGCTTTGTTCGGGTATATTCCCATGTCANGTTGCGACAACTTTAAAAGCACAACTACAATGACGTGGGAAAATACCTGAACAAAGCTGAACAGCATTCATGTAAGTACCTGTGAAAACTTAAGAAAGCATCTATCTATCTATCTATCTATCTATCTATCTATCTATCTATCTATCTATCTATCTATCTATCTATCTATCTATCTATCTATCTATCTATATTCCAAGCCTCCACAGGTGATCTTGTAGTACTGATCCATGCAGGTATTTTGAGAAAGAGGGTCACAAAAGTTGTTATGCATTAGCTAGACTTAAGTTTATTTTCTTATTCAGGAAATCAGCTGTGGAAAAAAAGAAGGTTGAAGAAGAGCATAAAAGAAGAGAAGCAAAACAAAGAGAGAGAGCAAGAAAGCTGCAAAGGCTTATAGCTACTCGGGCTGAGGCAAATGATCCACATCAGAGCCTAGCCAAGATGCTTAACTCAAAGTTAAAATTGTTTAGGTATTCTGCAATACATCTCCTGATTCCTGATCCTTTAGATACATGATCCTTAGTTTAGTAGTAGTAGGCAGATCCATATAGTCTTGCTCCTTACATTTTTATTTTGCTAAAAGATTCATATTTAAATTCCATACCATTTCCATGTCATGGTATATTAAAAAAACAGGAAACATGAAAAACAGAGAAAGAAAGAGTATCTGCAGGAACTGGAAGAAATTGAAGAAAGGGTGGAAAAGAGGCCTCTATTGTTGGAACAAGCGACACAGGTTATTGACCTCTCTAATATTTCTATATATCTATTCATTAAATTGCTACCTTTTCTTTATATGTTATGTTTCATAATTGTTGGAAAGATAATGCTAGTAATTACCACCTGCCATGTCATTGGGCTTAACTTGATTTACCAGTGCTATTGCTTCCAGCTATGGTTGCTGAGCAATTGTTTCAAACTGGTTTCCACATTTCTGATCTGTTATATATCATGATGCAGAGAACAGAGAACCTTAAATGGTGATATTTTTCTCCTTGATAGCAGAAGAAGCCATTTGCAGCTGATAGCATGGAATTTGGATATCTAATATGTTTGCCAGCTTAAGGCTGTAATTGAGAAGTTAAAAATGTCAAGATGTAAAGCTGTCTGAACAATTTATTTAGATTTCAATCAAGTGACCTGCAGATTTTGAATCTTTTATTTTGTAAAATAAAGGACATTTAGAAACACAAGAGATATAAAGAAATAGAGTGATTTCTTTAAACTTGGAGATATCTTTCAGATGTGTTAATTTTGTTTTCTTTTTAAATGTAGAAGAATGCACGGCTAGCAGCAAGGAAGCATTATTCTGATTTGCTGCGAGAGCTGGGACTGTGTGGAGACTTTATTTCAAAGAAAGGCCAAACTGCTACTGAAGAGTTTTTGCAGGATTCTTCCTACAGTAATAGTTTTGAAAGCTTGGCAGCAAATGTAGAAAGGTAGATATTTTAGCTTGGAAGATTATAATAATATTTTTGAGCTTCCTAGTATGTTTCATTCTAAATATGAAATGTCTATATAGTTGGTTGTGATTAGGAAAAACTGACCTTTCAGAAGAAGAATGCATAATCTGTCAATAACCGATAAATAACTCTTGAAGAGTTACCTTGTTTTGCTCTCCATGAATTAGTGTACAGCAGGGGGCCCAATCCCCTGGGCATGGCCTAGCACCAGGCTGTGACCGATTTGGAACTGGGCTGTGCGAGTGCTTGCAGCTCCTGCTTGCAGCTCCATTTGTGTGAGTGCACAAACCTACTGCTTGTGCAAGTGGAGCTGCACAAAACCAGAAAGGTTGGAGACCACCAGTGTACAGTATTTCTTCTTTCCCTGCTAAACATAGTTAATAGCTGATTGTTCAGGGACATAAAAACACCATGAATAACTACACATTTCTTTGTGTATTATATTTACTTATTTATTTTAGTATATGTTTTTACATTTGGAAAAAATAGTTTATTGTACTCTTTAAACTGGATAGAATAAAAATTTGGAAAAAGATCAATTTCCTATATTTCCTAAACATTCCAGTTTATAAGCTTGAAGTCAAGTCTATCTTATACAGCCTTTTTTAAATTGAAAAGCAGCTGGTCATGTGATTGGGTGGGTGTAGCCAGATGACTAGCAAACCAAATACAAGTGGTCCTCACTTAACGGCTGGTTGTTTAGCAAGTATTCTAATTTATGACTGGCCTCCCCAGAACTATTGACCTGTTTTGGAGTTTTGACAGCTTTAGATCAGGGGTCTAAATCCCACCCTTGCCTATGTGTGTGTGAGAGAGGGGGAGAGAGAGGAGTTGCGATCAGATCTCTCTCTCTCTCTCTCTTCTCTCTCTCTCTCTCTCTCTCCTCCCATCAGCGCCAGAAAGTCACAGTCAGTCAAAATTCATATTAGATGGTTTTCCGGGATTTAAATTAAGATGTAGTTTAGGTAGTCCTGAGGTCCAAAGAATTTGGCAACCCCTGATCTAAAGTGGGGAGCCAAATGGAGGGAAAGAGGAAAGAGAAAAGAATGAGAAAGAGAAAGAGAGGAAGAAAAGAAAGAGAAAGGAAAGAAAAGAAAAAGGGACAAAGAAGGGGTGATGGAAGGAAGGATCAGAAAGAAAAAGAAATAAAGGAGAGAGGGAGGGAGGAGAAAGATAATGAAATATATATTCTAGTGCAATCACCTGCCGCCAGCAGTGTTAGAAGGGAGTGTATGTGTGTGTATGTGTTCTTCTTTGTAATTTACCAGGACATTTTGGTTTTGCCTTCTTCAGAATTGTCACTGTAATACATTGGGGAAAAGTAATTTTATAGGTAGGAAATCTGATCCAATGGATCCTGTTAAAGCCTCAACAAAATGTGAGAGCTTCCTGATAGTCTTGACCATGTTTCATCCACAAAAATCTTTAATAGAGCCCAAAGAGGTTTCAATGTGCTGGCAAAGATGTTTTTCAATGTGGAAAAGGACCTCAGTCCTAAACTGGGTCTCATTCAATCTTATGCATCAGCTCCGCTTTCAATCTCTCTCTCTCTCTCTCCTCTCTCTCTCTCCTCCCCTCCGCGTCCTCCCTCTTCTCTCTCCCCTCCCTCCCCTCCTTCCCTCCCAGACTGGCTTTGCTCTACTTTCCCGATGTGCTGTGGGCCGGTGCTTTGAACATGGATGGATGGATATATAGGTACATAGATAGATTGAGAGAAAGAGAGAGAGGCAGGCAGGCAGGCAGGCAGGTAGGTGGTAGGCAGGCAGGCAGGAAGACAGACAGATGTTTTGGATGGATGTATGGGTAGGTAGATAGGTAAGTAGATAGATATATCTATATTGGTAGATAGGTAGGCAGGCAGGCAGGAAGACAGACAGACCTTTTGGATGTATGTATGGATAGGTAGATAGGTAGGTAGATAGATATATCTATATTGGTAGATAGGTAGGCAGGCAGGCAGGCAGGCCTTTTGGATGAATGCATGGATAGGTAGGTAGGCAGGCAAGCAGGCAGGCAAGCAAGCAGGCAGGAAGACAGACATACCTTTTGGATGGATGTATAGATAGGTAGATAGATCTATATAGGTAGGTAGACAGAAAGACAGACAGACAGGCAGGATGGCAGGCAGGCCAAGAGACAGACCTTTTGGATGGATGGATGGACAGATGGACAGACAGATGGACAGACAGACAGAATGCAACAGCAGTGGCACTTTGGGAAAGCGGTGGCGGCAGCTTTTCCCAACGTGCTACCGCATTCAAGGCGCCATTTCCGGCGAGGTACAACAGTCAATTTATGAATTGTAGGGTGGTGTAGGGCCCTGTAGGGCGGTGCTTCGAACACACTCCTGCCGCCTCTTAGCACCTCCCTGCCACCCCGCTTGTCTCTTAACGCCCCCCTAAGGCATCCCACCGCCCCTAGGGGGCGGTACTGCCCATTTTGGGAACCACTGTTCTAAAGCAATACATTATTATTCAATGGACCTATTGTTTCCCCCTTTGACACAGTGAAAATGAACATGAAGGAAAAAGACAATCTGAAGGAGAAGACAATTCCCAGTTCCAGTCAGCTCAGCTTAGTGGAGAGGAGGAGGAGAAGGAAGAAGAGAAAGAGGAAGAGAAAGAAGATGAAGATACTGCCACTCAATCAGATCATGCTGATCAAGAAACTCCTGAGCATGAAAGTGAAAATGATTACAAAGATTCAATAGAAAAATCTAGTGATTATGAGGGCTGATTAAAATATATTGCTACTACTTTGAGTCTTGATGCTCACAGTTTATTTATTCGATCTAATACAGGTAATCCTTGACTTACATAACCTGTTTACTTGCACAACTGGTGTTTACAATCTCACGTCACATTTGGATTCCTTTCTGACTGTTCTTAGTGTTGTTATATTTTGCTCTTGATCTTTTTTCAAATGATGTACATTTTGACTAAAATCAGTATTGCTTTGTGATATTTAAAAAACAAAAACAAATCATGAATTCTGGATGTTTTATAACATTGAATATTCTTCGGTATTGTTCTTGATTGAATTGCACTGAGAAATAATTAATAAACCAAAATGATAGCATTACAAAACTGACCTTCCCTCAAATTACCCATGGCCTTGCAGGAATGCTGTTTCAGCTTCCATTTTCCTTATATGGATACCATATGTAAATGCTACACACCTTTATTCAAAATGTAATTTTGGTAACCATAGGTCTGGGAGGTTCAAATATTTCCCCAATGGTTTTTGAAAATGTGCAATGTATTATGCTGGATTTTCCCCATAGTTTGTTTCCATAAATAAGAGATTGATTGGTCAAAAGGAAGTATTGTTAACAAACATTGTGAATGAGATTGGAAAAAGAGCAAGTAGAGTAAATATTCATGAGCAGTACTTTCTAGCATTTTGAACCTGCCCCTGACTACACAAAGTAATTGTTCCTGTTTCAAGCTCTCTGGCTGTTGTGGGATCTTTGAGAGAGACACAGCTGCTTTAATCAATTGCAGAGAGGCTGTGTTTGTGCTGCCATGAGGTCTGAAGCATCTCTTATGAATCTAATCCAAATTACTGCAGTTTTATGCTTTGTAGGCTTAACAATAATTTTACTAGAACAGGTGTTCTTCAATTCATTGACCCCTTCAAGTTTGATTATTCATCGATTCCCAAAATTTATTTGTAAAAGTAATTTACTAAATGCCAGTAAAATTGTCAGCATTATGAATAATTATGATCATCAACCTCTTGAATAATACCATCTACCCATCCATCAATATTGAACACTTTGGGGAACCTGAGGGTCTAGTTGCCTTGTGGTTACTGGGTTTGTCAACAAAAACTTTGGCAGTTTGAGACCCAAGTAACATATGATGCAAGGAGATAAATAGGTACCACTTTGGTGGGAAGGTAACAGTGTTCTGTGTGCCTTGGTCATACAGGCTACATGTCCACAGAACAAAGATGGCTCCCTCAGGTAGGAACCAGAGATGAGCACTGGCCCCCAGTGTCAGATACAACTGGATAAGGAACTTTTCTTGGACCTGAGGCAAGACAGAGACACAAAGAGGCATATGATAAGGAGCAGGTTACCCTGAAAGAAGAAGCTTAGAGTTGAAGAGGAAGTAGCTCCAGAGAGGAAAAAGAAGCCAGCATTTGTGCTGGGAATAGAGTAAATAGAGTAAAAAACAAACAAACCAGGTGAGAAATGTAAGAAATGCAACTGATATGGGAAGTGACAAAGCATTGCAGTCCACTCTAACCCCTTAGTTGGGAGGCTAAACTGCTTGCCTTGCCTTGTGTGATGTTGATTTCTGTACATTCTCTATTCTAAATTGTGTTCTGCAGCTTCCTGAAGATTCAGATGTATAATTGTTATGCAACTTTGACGGTAATCAACTTGTGTCATTTAATTGCATTATAAATTCTTATTGTAGTGCAGTATATTACAATCTATGCTCATTAACTGCAACACATATAATAGCTGTAGGATGCCTGTGACAGCAAATTCTTAGATTGATAAAATTATTTGAATTATGTAAGGATTTCACTGACCATTGTAAAATCTTTCAGATATGATTTTGGTCTTGCCACTGACAAGTATGAGAACTTGATTTGTCATTATTTCCATTTTAAAAAGGTAAAATCTCCATTTTAAATAAACTGAACAATTTCTTCATGTGCCACCTTTAAAGTCAATGGAGTTTTGCCAAGGACTTCAGTAGGGCCAAATCTCTAGTATTAAAAATATTTATGTACCATACATTTATAATGTAATGTACAGAATTTGTTATAGATGCTTCAGTTTCTAGATAGTTTAAACCACAAACCACAAAAAAAAAAATCAATCATGTGACCATAGACACTGCAAAGTTATTTTTTCAGTATTTTTGCAACTTCAAAGTATAATTAAACAGAACAGTCATTAAGCATGAAGAAAGGTTTGCCTGCATTGCAGATTTTACTCGTCCTTCTGAAAAAACGTAATAAAAATGCTTAAGTTTGAGCTTCCGTAAATGTTATTTGGGGTTTGTGTGTTGGATGCTATGGTACCTAAAAATATAGATTGGTTTGTGGGTTGATTCTCAAAAGGTTTCAGGGAGCTGCTGCTTTGGGCCTTCCATCCTTTCCAAAACTATAAGGCTGAAATTGTAAGCAGGGTTGCTTGAAATTTGGCTCAGCAGGCGTACTTCTAAATTAATTATGTATTAAATTTAAATGTATTAAATTTATTAAATTAACACTGCAAATTAGGTAGGTGTTCAGGTGTAGTGAAGGATACGTATATAACCCTTTCAATATATATATATGGAGAAAAATGGTTACCTTAATGTATAATCCTAGGTTTAAGATGAAGAAAAAACTGAAAGACTGCTTGTATTTGCTTAAGGCCCGGTCCCACTGCACTTACGGATGCAAAGAGGATGTAAAACATTAAAAAAAGCTTGCCATC
>BHFT01004739.1:0-29019 GCA_004320025.1 Laticauda laticaudata
ATTTGAAGAAAAGATTGATGGATTGTGAACATTTAAAAACAGGCTGCCAATTTAAAGACATTGATCAATTAAAATTTATAAATTATTTGGAGCCAGATTATTGAAAAATTGAAGAAGTGGTGGTTCCACAGAGAGCAGCTGAAGAACAACTGGTTGCATTTGGTGAAATTTTCAATTATGAAATCAATATTAATGATTATTGTGATTTCATAGAAAATGCAGCATTAAAAAAGCTGGAGATATTATTAAAACTATTGCAGTCAGTTCAGCAGAGGGGGAAAGGGGCTTCTTGCAGATTAACACAATATGTTCAGAGGGCAGAAGTTGCTTTACAGTTTCCAATATTACAAACCTCCTGACCTTCAGTCTAATTGGCTTAGCTATGCAAGAATGGGACCCTGTTCCTATGGTAAAGAAGTAGTTACGGGCACATCATCACATAGCTGATGATGCTCGTGTTAAACACAAGAAAACTGTAACTTGGGACGATAATAGAAAAGCAATTTGGGAGTACTTTAAATAAATTTTATTGTTTTTGTAAAGTTTTGTTGTGTAATAGTTTTTGATTAATATTTTAAAATGTTGTAACAATATAGTTTTGTGTACCTTTTTATTATTTAAACATTAAAGACATGACATAATAAACTACCTTTTGTTTTGGTATATCTTTTTTGCTACTTAGTCATTAGGGCAAAGAAGTGATGTTGAGTTGGCCTCATCCAGCCCTCTGCAGCCCTCCTCGTAGCTCCCCAGGCCTCGCCAAACACTCCCTGTAGCTCCTCGTAGCTGCCTGTGCCTTGCCTTGCCCTCCCCAGGGTTTTCCAGGCCTTGGAAACTGGCAAAAAACACTTGCGAAGCAACTGGCCACTAAGCGAGGACCTGGTTATTAAGCGAGGTTCACTCAAATTTGGTTTGCCAGTCACATGGCTGGCCACCTGCCCTGGCCTCACCCTACCATCCCCAGGGTTCCACAGGCCTTGGAAACTGGCAAAAAACACTTGCTAAGCAACTAGCCACTAAGCGAGGATCTGATCAGCGAGGACCATGTAAATTTGGTTTGCCAGTCACATGGTCACCTGCCCAGGCCTCTCCAGTCACATGACCACCTAGCCATGCCCACTTCAGTCACATGACCACCTAGTCACACTCAGTCAGCAAGCCACTCCCACCCCAGTCACATGACCACCAAGCCATACCCACAAATTAGGCCATACCCACAGAACCAGTTGTTAAGAAATTTGAATCCCACCCCTGGAGAAGACCCATCGATAAATTAACTCCACCCTCAGTTGGGCTATCTTCCATCCTTCCTTACTTTAGTTTGCACATCTATCAGTTCAATGCAATCATGTTCAATATCAACCCACTATTTTCTCTCTCCTGAAAGAAATTCATTGGATTTAAATGTCAGTTGAGAGAACCAAATTCTCATGAGACAATAAAATTGCTTCATATTTAAGAAGTCTAGTATGTGTAAGCCATTTATGTGCTTTCTGCATTAAAATTGTCCTTACTTCATGTGGACTGCTCACTACCAAAGCACTTCCAAAAGTTAATTCCCTATTTTCTTTCACTAATATAGCCATAGCTGCTACTGCCTAAATACATAAAGGCCAACCACGCACTACTAGATCCATTAGTTTTGACAAAAACACTACAGGTTTCTTTTTCCCAGCCCACACTTGGGCTAGAACACCTTTAGCTATACCATCTCCCACTTAAATCAGGCAAACTCAACACAGGAGCTTGTATCAATGCTTTCTTAAGCATCTCTATTCTATTGACATCATCGTCATTGCAGACAACCTCCCAAGGTTCATCATCCAATAATTTCTCATACAGAAACTTAACTTTTCCATATAACAATCTATACATAAGCAACAATATCCTAACAATCCTAACAATTTCCAAACCTCCTTCTTATTCCTTGGTAGGGGTTGTTCAGTTATCCCCTCAATCCTTTGTGGACTGATCTTCTTACTTCCATGACTAATCAAATATCCCATGTATTTGATCTCAGATTCCACATATTGTACTTTCTCCTTTGAAAGTCTCAGGCCCTGTTGTCCCAAAAAATTTAACTCATTTGTACTTTTTTCTTCTCACCTGAAACCAAGAAATCATTCACATACTGTAACACTGTTATACCCACAGGCAGTTCAAAACTTTCCATGACCTGCTCCAATGCTTGTCCAAATAAGTTTGGGCTTTCCAAAAAACCATGTGGTAAAACATACCATCTATACCAAGGGTAGTCAACCTGTTTAACACCTACCACTTTTGTATCTCTATTAGTAGTAAAATTTTCTAACCGCCCACTGGTTCCACAGTAATGGTGATTTATAAAGTAGGGGACAAAACCCCTACCNTATTAGTAGTAAAATTTTCTAACCGCCCACTGGTTCCACAGTAATGGTGATTTATAAAGTAGGGGACAAAACCCCTACCGCCCACCATGAAAGCTGGAAATCCCACTAGTGGGTGGTAGGGGCCAGCTTGACTACCACTACCACTATTGGGTATGATGTGTATCTGGATCTATCCGTTCAAAAGCAAAGATCCCTTGATTCTTCTGCTAATGGACAAGTCCAGAAAGTATCCTTTAAATCTATCACATTGAAATATTTGTGATTATGTGAAATTATCCCCTACAGCGTATAAGGATCTGGAATGATAATATGCCTTTTGGCAACTAAATGGTCAATCCACCTCAAATCAAAAACCAATTGAAAGGTACTATCAAGTTTCTTTACAGGTAAGATAGGTGTATTATATTGTGACATTGCAGGTTCAATTAGCCTGTCCTGTAGTAAGGATTCTATAACCAGCTTCAAGACATGTCTCCCTTCCAAGGATATTACAGTGCTTCTGTTTCACAGGATCAACACCTTCTTTCAGGATTCTTTCCAAAGGTGCAATATTCAAAACACCTCGATTACCTTTAGCTTCCCAGACTATCGGATTTAAAATCTTCCTGTTAAATGTAAAAGAACAATAAAATTTATGTTCAAAAAAATAATAGTGCACTTGTCTTCTGTAAAAGTAAGCTCACATGCCAGTAAGGATAAAGCATCTCTGCCCAACAAATTTATACCTGCTTCAGGTATCAATAAAACATCCAGTTTTATTTCACATTGTCCTCTTTTTAAACCCATATTCTCAACAATAAGGACATCAAAATCCCTTTACACCAGATATCTAAACTTTTTTCCTATCTGCACAATACCTTTAGGTAATCTACACAATGAAGTTCTAGCTGCACCAATATCTATTAAGAAAACACAGTCCTCTTCTTCTGCTCTTCTTCTGCTTTCAAATTTATCAAGGGCTCTTGGTGGGATCCTAGAATCAAAAGCCCCTGACCTCCCTAATCTTCCATTAAGCCCCTGTCACACTGAACCAACAGATACAAAGAGGATGTAAAACAGACAAAAAAGCTTGCCATCTGTTGGAAAACGCGACGCATCCGTTGTGTACTCACTGCGTACGTCTTTCATACGCTCTATCCGTCAAACATCCATCTACTGCTATTTCATCTGCTCAAAAAGTTTTGAGCTGCACAAACTTTTTGAGCAGATGACTTTTCCGCCGTGTACAATCTACATATGTGACACATACGGCCAACAAATGTTCTACGTCCGTTGTTATCTGTTACATATCCAATGTATCCTCTCGGCATCCACTGGCCATCGCGCAACTCACATCCGCTCCAGCAGAAAGAGGGAGGAAGTGAAAGATATGCGGAACGTCCACACAGCGTTAGTAGCACGGACATAGAAAGGATGAAAGCGGATGCAGCTCAGATAGAAAGCATTTAAAACGGACAAAACATTCATATATGGGATGTATCTCGGATATTTAGGATGTCTGGACGATGCCTAGAGTATGTGGAATGACAGCTAGCAGAAAACTGACATTTCCTATAAAAAGGGGGAAGAAATCACCTGATCTCACTTTCACTCCAGCAGCCCCTGATGTGCAGACCTCTTCAGCCTTGATCTTGCTCTTCCAATCATCCATTGATCTCCACCATGGATCATCGCACACTCCTTTTGGTAGCCGCCATCATTCAACACCAGAACCAAGCCTTCTTCAAACTGTTTCACCTTTTCTATGCAAGGAGAAGAAGGAGACGTCCAAGAACTGTCTGGGTCCGACGATGGATCGGGAGAAGAGCAGAGTTTCGACTCTATGGCAAGCTGATGGTGGAGCTAGGAAATGAAGACACTCGTGCATTCCAGAACTTCATGAGGATGCCACCAGCCATGTTTGGACGAAGTAGTGGAACGGCTGAGACCCAGGTTGACCAAGGCAAACACCAACTTCCGTCCCAGCCTGACCCTGGACTGAAGGTGGCACTGACTCTGTGCCACCTGGCCTCTGAGACCAGGTACAGAAACATGCAGTATGCCTGGAGGGTGCCCACACAACACCATCAGCATTGTGCTCAGAGAATTGGTGGCAGGCCATCATGAAGAATATGTGGAGGAGCTTCTCCAGTGTCCCTCCACTGAAGAAGGCTGGAGGAAAGTTGCAGAGCAGTGGTATCAGAGGTTCCCCACACCGTTGGAGCCATAGATGGGAAGCACATGGCCTGCAAAGCTCCATACTCGGGGTCCACTTACCCAACTCGGGGTCCACTTATTTCAACTACAAGGGCTTCTTCAGCATCATCCTCTTTGCCATGGTTGATGCTGACTACAAGTTCATGTACATCGATGCTTCAGGCAATGGTCAGCTTCAGATGCCCAGATATACAACGCCAGTCACCTCAAGGAGGGGCTGGAATGCAACTCATCATGGGCTTCCCAGATCCAGACCCCTGCCCAACGACAACACAGATGTGCCCCACTTCATCGTGGCGGGATGATGCCTTTCCCTCAGAACCCACCTCATGAAGCCCTACAGTTTCCAGATGCCTCACCCGTGAAGAGAGGATCTTCAACTACAGGCTGTCCAAGGCAAGACGGTGGTGGAGAACGCCTTTGGCATCCTGGCCAACAGGTTCCAGGTACCTCTCACCACCATGCAGCATCATCCACGGACCGTGAGAAGCATCATGGAAGCTTGCTGCATCCTGCACAATCTCACCGCGCACCTGCTAACCAGTGTTGCAGAACAGGCTTGTGGACCACCAACAAAGCAATGGGAACATGGAGCCTGGTGAATGGAGGCAAGGGCGAAACCTGATTGACACTGTGGATGTACCAGGCCCAACAGAGCTTCACTTGAAGGGAAGAAGCAGCACAACCTCCTGAGACACTGGTGCAACTCCCCAGCTGGACAGTGGAGTAGCAAGACAGGATGGTAGATGCTTAATGGATGCTTCCTTAGCCTGTCTCATCACAGTGATTGTGCCATGTTATGTTGAGTGGCCTTACAATGAAATAGGGCATTAATAAAGAGTTTTGTTTATGTTGAAATGTGTTGATCAATGATTAAATTGTTAGTGATAATAAAGGGCCATATGTGTGGCAGCTGGGAGGGTGGACCATACAGTCCTACTATGTTTGCACTGAAGGTTTATCTATTCCACAGCTATCCTTACCCATCCCACAGCTATCCATCCCACAGCTATCCTTACCAATCCCACAGCTATTCCTTACCTATCCCATAGCTATCATTACCCATCCCACAGCTATCCATCCCACAGCTATCCTTACCCATCCCACAAGCATGCAAAGGCTATACATTTTTTCAAAGTTTTCCCCAACACTTTATTAAGTAAAAAAAATGAACCAAGTGTGTGAAGCAAATATAACCTTTATTAATAACAAACTGTATGACTTTATTAAAAAGCAAATGTCCCAAGTAAAGTGTCTTTAAGCAAAGATAAGGTGAGTAGGTAACAACTCAGTCTCTGGCTCTTTTCAGTCACTCTGAGGCATGCCAATGGTCTCAGATGTAAAAGAGCCAGGGACTGTGGAGGTGGCTGTTGCTGGAGTGCTGGTCTGAGGCACCATTGGGGTGCTTGGATCTGAGAGTACAACAGGAGATGGTGTGTGCAGGAAGCTCTCAGAGAGCTGGACTCAGTCCCGTGAGGTTCAGAGGCACTTCCTCAAGGACCTGGGATGTGGAGGCCCAACACTGATTACAGATGTTCTGAGAAGGGCTTGGCTGTGGGGTGGAGGAAGAGGGAGTGTAGTGGGGCTGTCTGGTCTGCAGCTGGGTCAGCTGAGGCGTCTGTGGCATCTGTGGCATCCAAGGAACCTGGGTGTGGACTGGGAAGGGCTGCCTCTGCTGTGGGAAGTCCTGGTAGTGGTAGGCTTGGTGGGTGAGGGGCTTCTGAAATCCGTGGAAGGCTGTGACATCGGTTGGTGTGGAGGAGCAGATCTGGAGTGGGTAGGAGCAGGTTCAGCTGGGCCTGGAGGGTGGTGCAGAAGAGCTGAGATCCTCCTCTTTCATTGCCTGGTACTGGGCCTCGGGCATGTCCATGAGGGTCTGGCTCATGTACGTGATGAAGGGCTTGTGGTGGAGGATGGTATGTCAAAGTGGACCAGCTGGGAGAGAAGATCTGTGCTTGCCTTGATTGTGTCCCTGATCTCCAAGAGGACAGTGTGGCTCTGTCCCTCTGGTCTGCCTCTCTGCCTGCTTTCTGTGGAGGTGGAGCTGGGTGTGGGTGTGGGTTGGTCTCTGGTGGCTGCCGCTTCTTGCTCCATCTGAGACAGGGGATCCTCCACGTCCTCTGGCACAGGGAGTGCAGCTGTGGGGGGTCTCTGTCATTGGGTCCTCCAAAGACACCTGCCTGGACACTGTAGCTGTCTCCTGGCTGGAAGAGGAGTGGCTCTCTGTGGGCTGTCTGAGGGAGAGGTTGACAGAGGGGCTGCTCCTTGTGGCGGATCTCACCCTCCAGTAAGCTGCACCTGGCCATGACATAGGTCTCCCGGTCAGTTAGCTTGACAGCGGCCTGCCCGGATCTCTTCAGGTGCAGCTTGCCATACCAGGTGTGCAATGCTTCCACCACCCAGGAGGACATCTGAAGTATAGCCCAGGCTCTTCACCTTCTGTCTCCACGCTGCCTGCTTTCACTTGGTGTCGTGATAGAGCCTGTGGCCCTTCCTCCACAGGTACTCGTTCTCCCTCAGCCATTCCAGCACCTCCTCCTCATGGTCTTCGGAAATGGAGTACTGTTCCTTCCCCCTTCTCTTTGCCTTGCCTCTTCCTCCCTTTGGCAGGGGCTTCAGGGCCTTCAGCAGCAGGGCTTTGACGGCCTTGGGGCTGGTCCATCACAGCAGCAGAAGGAGAAGCACCACCAGCAGCAGGAGAAGCACCAGCAGCACCAGTAGCACCAGCAACTCCAGCAGCAGCAGCAGGAGGAGAAGCACCAGCAGCAGCAACACCAGGAGCACCAGGAGCACCACCAGCAGCACCAGCAGCTTCAGAGTCACCACCAGGGGGTGGGATGGTGGTTCTGTCCTTCTTGCCAGGGCTGGCAGGAGTAGGCACAGGCTTCCTCTTCTTCCCCATGGTGTTCTCTCAAGATGTCTCTGGCAGCAGGTCTTTCTCTGAATGGTGACCTGCTTGCGAGCTGCCTCCTTTTATATCCACGGAGCTTCCGCAATTCATCCTCCCCGCATGTGCAGTGAATGCTTTGCATCCGCTAGGCATCTGCTAGGCATCCACTAGGCATCCTATAGGCGTCCGTGATGCATCCGCGTCATCCTCTACGCATCCATTCCATTCACTACGCGTCCGCTTCGCTGTTCTCCCCCAGAAGCCCTGCGAATGTGTCATCCACTTCCATCCACTTCCATCCGCTAGGCTTCCTACAAACGTCCACTTTACAGCATCCCCGCTACATCCTCCCCACGTCCATTCCTTTCCATTGTTGTCCGCTCTGTTTATGCAAATTTGGGGCACTTTTAAGAGCGGATAACAACGGATGGAAAATTTGCTCATCCCCTGTGTCCTTTTTACATACGTTTTGCATCCGTTGGCCGGTGTGACCTAGCCTTTAGATCCTTCATCTGAACTCTATGTTCAGGATCATTATTATCCCAACCAGGATCAGCCAAAGGAAACTTAGTTTCTGCTGAAGGGGGGGTTTCTGCATATTCCATTGCAACTTTCCTTATCTGAATGGTTTCTTCTGGAGTAAACAGATAACCCAAAATATGTTATAACTCCACAAAGGTATAGATATTAGGTCCAAGGAATAAATCCAAAGATTCTGACAAATTTCAGCTTGCAAAGACAGCATATTCATTTTATAATTCCTTAACTCAGAAGAAGTAAGAGGCACATTCACAAAAGTTGTCACAGGAACACTGGCATCTGTAAGCCCGTTAGGCATTTCCCTTAGTGGATATAATTTATTTTCCTTTCTAGCTCTGGATCTAGTAACTGCTCCTAAAGAAGAAGCTGGCTGGCTGTCAGCAGCTTCCTCAATAGAATCCATTTCCCGTTTTAATCTTCTATATTTTTACTGCCAAAAAATAACTTCCTTCAGCTCTGCTACTTCTCCAGCTACTGACACAGCAGCCACATCCCATATATTATATGGAAGAGGTCTGGACAGCTGGGATATTCAAGTGGGTCCCACTTTCCATCCTCCTCTGCTTCATGTAAAATTCTCTTACTTGTAGGAGGAAAAAGATCCACTCATTCAACATGCAGCCGATTACGTATGTAATTGCATTTTTAACTTCTTTTTAACAAGGACTTTTTTCAAAGCTATTATCCAATAAGAATCTGATTCTCCAAATTTACCACACCTTTAATTCAATGGAATTAGGATAAGCATTGGCCAAACTCGATATTTGTTACTTTATTTAGGTATACAAACCAATAAGGTTTTTCTATATGGACTTAACCATGGCTCATTGTTTAAACAAATCACCCAGGGGGTAGGTAGGGGGAATTGATGGTATCTCTGCAGCTGTCTTAGTAAAAAATGACTCCATTCAGAAACAGTAAAACTCTCCTTTCTAACACAGGAAAAGGAAAAGAGGAAATGATAACACAGCACAATAACACAGAACTCTTCCTTTCATAGCACACAAATACACACACAGCTAACATACACTTCTCAGACTTAAGAAAATCCTTTCTACCCAGCATTTAAACAACCCTTAAACAAATTTAACAATGTTGCAACACAATAGAAAACAAAATTATAAGAACTAGATCAACTGTATCCTGATGCACCAGTGCCTGGATTTCTCTTAGCTTTTACAATTACAGGTCATCTGTCAATAGTTGCTAAGAGCAATTTCCCTCTCAGGCGAGAGATCCATCAAACTGCCAATCCACTAAAAACAGCAGGGGCACCTTGCAGCTTTCAAAATCCATTTTCCATCAGAAGAAAAGAGTCTTGCTCCTGGCTTGGCTTCATCAATTATTATAAATGCCAAAAATAGACTCAATGACCAAAGAATTGTAAAAAAGCTTCTTTATTCTGAGATTTGCAGGTATCAGAGTAGGACTTCATCTCCTTAACATCAGGAGTATGATGACACCACACCGAGAGTGAATATTACATTTATAGGGTTCTATATACATATGTTATGTCATTCTTCCTGTTATGCTGTTTTGGTAAGTCTAAGGACTTTCTCTAGGTTAGGTATTTTTCCACTAACTCCTCCTGGACCCCCATTGCTTGGAAACCACCTCCTTCTCACGGCTTCTTCTTCCTGTTATGTCCATCTTGGGTAATTTTGTATTACAGTAAATCATTAACCAATTACGTTCGGGTCAGGATGACCCAAGATCTTTTCATATATATATATTGCCAAAAATTTTATAGTCCCATGTTCTAGCCAAAAAGTTGACATTTTCAACAGAGCATAACAAGTGACAGAATATAACAAGCTTATTTGTTATAGTTATATAACAGTAAAAATTCCAGTAATCATTGCATACTTCAGAAATCAGATAAATATGGCTTTACTTCTGTTCTTCATTTTCACAGGTATAACTCTTAATATATAATTCTTACACAATGTCAATATGAATAGCAAAGGAGATAATGGACATCCTTATCTTGTGCCTTTTTTATATTAAAATTCTCTATCGTATCTCCATTTACCATCACCTATGCTGTATGTTTATGGTATATTGCCTTTATCATGTTAATAAATCTCTCACAAAAGTCCATAGGTTTTAATTATAACATAAATTGCCAATTTACATTATCAAATGCTTTCTGCTCATATAAGAAGATGCATTTGTTTTCCAGGATGTATCCAAAATAATATTCCAATGTATTTAACATCATCCGTATTGTTTATAATCTGACTCTTAGCAAGAAACCATTTTGATCTGAATGTACAGATTCATTTAGAAACCTTTTTAGTCTCTCTGCCATTATTGAAGCATATATTTTATAGCCAGCGTTTAGTAAAGGTATGGACCTATAGTTTTTTTTTAATCTGCATTAAATCTGTCTTCTTTTGGAAACAAAGTAATAGTCCATTCACAAACTTGATACCTTCGCATGAACCAAATACAGACTTCCATTGATGGCCCTAAAGTATTTTGTAAACATTTGTAAAACTCTGCCACCAGCCCATCTGGTTCTAGTGTTTTATTTTTCTTTTGTCTTTTGATCACTTCTGACAATTTCATCATTAACAATTCATTCATTTAAAACATAGCATTTACTTTTTCTGTTACTTTAGGTAGTTCCGCTTTTTCAAACATTCTTTCATTTTCTCTTTTTCTTGCTCATGCAGCTTAATTCAACAATAATCCTGAATTATTATTTGTCATCCTCATTTTAGTGGTATAAAGTTCTTTTCTCAACTACCAGCCTACAGATCAATTTCTTCTTTTTCTCTGTTTTCAGTTTATATGCCAACCATGTTCCTGGCTTATTTGTCTTTTCAAAAAAGTTCGGTTGGCATTTTTGATGCCAGCTCTTCTTTATCTAGTAGATTTATTTTTGTTTTATTAGGTCCATTTTGTTTTTTAGAGTCTTCTTGTTTGCTTCTTTCTGTAATTCTAATTCCAGTTTTCTGTGTTCTTCTGCTAACATCTTTTAATTTTGTTTCTTTTGCTTGTTTTTCCCCTGTGTATGCTATAGCTAGTACCCGATTATATGCTTTAACAGCATCCCATATATTTTGTAATTAAGTTTATTCTTTTCTGTTCTCTTTGGGGGGAAATTCTTTTTTCATATTTTGTATAAATTCCTTGTCTTTTAATATTGATTGGTTCAATGTCCCTCTCCATTTTCTCTAACTTTTCCACTTAACTCTAACTGGATTATGATTTGCCCAAGTGCTTGCTTCTATTTCTGTTTCTTGCACATTTGACTTTAACTCTGATGAAATCCATATCATATCTATTCTTGACCGGGATATATGCCTATTTGAATAAAATGAGTATTGATTTATTTTAGGATTTATTTCTCTCCATATATTTTGAATACATATTCCGTGATTTTTTTTAAAAAAAACACACTTTTCTAGCTTTTTTCTTACTTTACTACTTTTATAGTTTAATTCTCTGTCTACAACACGTTAAAATTTCCTTCCACACATTTATTTTCATATTCCAATTCAATAATTTTCTTCTGTAGTTTTTTATAAAAATTTTCTTGTTTATAGTTTGGTGCATATATTGCTATAAAAAGTATTTGTTTATAGTTCATTGTTACCTCCACCATCAATATTCTCCCTTCTTCATCTGTCTTGCTTTTATTGTTTCATTAATATATATGCCTCTTTTCTTTTGTTGTGCTCATGAATATAGTTTCCCAATTTTAAGATATTCCAATAATTTCTTGTGTTGCTTTTTGAGGTGGACTTCTTGGAGGCAAAATCTTAACTTTCCCAATTTATTAAAAGTTCCTTTTCACAGGAGAATTCATTCTATTTATATTAATTGACAGTAATTTTATTTAGTCTTCCATAGTTTTACTTGTAGACAGGTTTTGTTCTGGTCGCTCTTACTTCTTTGTTCTTTTATCTTTGCTCCTTCTCATTCTGCTCTCTCATTTAACTCTATTTCATCTTTTTGTTTCACATTTCCTCCTCCTGATGCTTCTTCTTGTTTCTCAGACTATTATTTCTCTTTCTTTATATTTCAATAGATTATCTCTTGCTCTTTGAAGTATCTCTGTTCTTAATGTCTTCTAAATCTCATGTACATCTCTAGGTATTTTTTATACACATCTTGTGTATATTCTAAATATTTTGTCCATCCCAGCCAACACCTCTTGCTTGTCCCCCTCCATGGCATCCAACTCAGCTTTATCCATCTCCAACCTAAATACTGTTCTCTCAAGATTTTATCTGCCTGTTTAAGTCTATCATCTATCTCTTTCATTTTCTTCTCTGTTCTGATTTCTCTTCTATTTTCTGCATTCTTTGTTCACTTTTTATTATTGTCTGTTGAATATTCTCTATTTTGTCACCCATCTTTTCCTTTTTATTGTCCACCTTTTCCATTCTTTCCTCCATGTCTTAAAATATTTTGTTGTAGTTTCTTGAAATTGCTACCTCAGAGTTACAGGGTTCTGTCTGCAGCAGTCAATTGTCATGCTTGGCTGCTCCCATGTGACAGAACAACGATGGAGCCTGCAGTGCCTAGCATTGCCTCCATTTCTGGACATGTAAATACCAAAATAATGTCTCTTTTCCACAATATGGAAGCAAGTTCAGAATTATATGAACCGAGTGGATCTGAGTATGTTCCAGAAACTGAAGATGACCAATTGGATATGGAACTTTTAATTTAAAATGAGTGCAAATTCTGTGCTTAATATCATTCCTTAATGCTATTACAATGCAGGTCCAGAACCTGCATTTTAATCCTAGTAGCTATCAGTCACATTCGAATATACATGTTTCGGGGCACTGCAGTTAGAACTGTGTAATGTTCTATATATATAAGAATGGCTGTTTGTATGAATGTATGTTCCAGCATATTAGCTTCAGCAAGCATAAGCCTTTAGTGAGGAAGATGTGGAGGAGGGAGTGTGGCAGAACAGAGCCCTTAAAGGGGCTCTGTGTGAGAAACTTTGCTTCTTGGTAATGCCACTTTAAATGGAAAGCCCCCATATAAGAAATGTAAATAAAGGTTCCTAAGTTTTGTCTGGTGTTAATAACATCAAAAATGCAAAAATAAAATGGTGTGATTTAAGTTGACTTTAATAAGTAAATATTTTATTTTGTCCTAGGCAAAGAAATGGATGATGTTGCCAGTCCTCCTACCTCTACTGAGGATCAAGTAAACACTGACACACCAGTAGTAATATCACAAAAACTTATGAGGAAGAGACAGAGAAGATCCAAAACTTGTGTAGCCAATATTAGGGGAAAAAAGTGCCAGAGTGGGAAAGAATATGTAAACAGACATGGGAAAACTATACCTGCTAAAAAAAATTAAGTCATGGAAGGACTGTATGCAGAGTTGCAAATTTGCTTGCTTTACAACAGTGACAACTGAGGAACATGAAGTAATATTTAAAGCATACAATGCTACGCGCCCGAATGAAAAGTTACATTACATTGGCAAAACTACGTGCAGAGAATCAGTGCATTGTCCCACACCAAAAACAAAACCTTCTAGGTGCAAATTCAGTTTTTTCTACCATATGTACATAGGAAATTCAGCAATTCGTGTTTGCAAGGATTTTTATCTAGGAACACTGGCAATCAGTCAAAAGCCAGTGTACAACTACCATAGCAGAAAGATTTAGTAACAGATACCCCACCTACAGACAAGAGGGGGAAGCACCCTCAAAAGCAATTATTTGCTACAGCCAGACAAACAATAATTGACCATATTAATTCATTTCTGAGGGTGGAGTCAGATTATTGTCATGCTAGAACTAAAAAAGAGTACCCCGGATCTTCATTGAATGTAAGCATCGCGTACAAGCTATATAAAGAAAAATGCAGTGAAGCAGGAACTGAACCAGTCAAACTCTCTTACTAGCAAACTGTATTCAACAATGAATTTGACCTGGCATTCCATGTACCCAAAAAAGATCGCTGTGACCTTTGTGAGGAATATAAAGTTGCCTCTTCAATTGGGTAGGTAGAAGAAATGCTAAAGAAATGCAAAAGAAATTTGATTTGCTTATCCAAAAGAAGAATTTAATGAGTGATCACAGACAGGAAGAAAGAAGAGACAAAACTAGGCTGGTAATATGTTTTGACATGGAAAATGTCATCACTTTGCCGAAATGTTGTACAAATAATATTTTATTACAAGTGTAAACTTGCTCACACATCACATACAGGACAAGGATACTATGCCATTTGGATGGAATTAATGGGAGGTCATAATGGAAATGATATAACTAGTGCCGTGGTACAAATTTTGGAAAATGTAGTGCAAGATCAACCACATGCAGTGCATCTAACATTATGGAGTGACAGCTGCATTCCACAAAATAGGAACTCACACATGTCTTTTGCAATAGCAGATTTTCTTCAGAATCACTCAAAAATTGAAAGCATTGAAATGAAGTTTTCTGTACCAGGCCACTCTTGCATTCAAGAAGTGGATAATATGCATAATATAACTGAATGAGCTATGCTACCAGCAGAATTCTTTTCACCAGTTTCTTTCCTAAGATTGCTGAAAAAAGCCAAGTGACGCCAACTATTCAAAATCATCCAGATAAAGCCGCACATTTTAAAAATTACTCCATGTGTTCAAAGCAGTTTCAGTACAATAATGTGCTATATGCAAAAGTTTCACAACTAAAATTCACCCAGAACTATTCAATAGTAAGGTTCAGGACAACCTTCACTGCGGAAAATTGGACCATGGTCACCATCCATGCCTTTGAAAAGAAGACGAGGAGTGTTTGCGGGAAACCTGCTTCTACAACACCACCTGCCACATTTGTTACATTGCCTTTGCCTAAGACAAAGTTACAGGGACACACACTATCCAGAGCAAAACAAGATGACATAGAAAGTATGCTCAAATGGATGCCTAAAGTCTATAATGACTATTACTGCACCATTTTGAAGAAACGTAAAGAAAACTTACTCAAGATGACTAGCACATCAAATTTAAGCAAAATAGGGAGGGAAAAATTTGATGTGCTAGTCATCTTGAGTAAGCTTAAAATTTTCAAAATATTTAAAGAGCATAGTCAGCAATAACACAACAAGCTTGTAGTGTTTCCCCAATCCCCCACCAACTTTCATCTAACAATTATTTTCACAGATCAAATCACAATCCAAGCGGGGGTGGGGTTCTACTGGTTCTATCCAGTTCTATAGAATCCCTTGTTAACTTTCTAAGCATTTCGGAGAACCGGTAGTTAGAAGGAATCTCCTTTTGTTTTTTTCCACCCTTATTACATTCTTGGCAGACAGCCTAGAGTTATTGTCTCCGGCGCTTTTGGGGCTTGGCTTTCTTAAAGGGGAAGGGTTGTTTTAAGATTTTTACATTGCTGTTAGGAGGAAATACTTCCCTGGACAATCAGCACTTTGAAGAAATAATTGAATAATGAAGCAAAGCTTTTAATACAGGGAACCAAGTTGAATGACATTCAGCAAGGCTTCCTGGCTAGCTAGAAAAATTGACATTTAAATGTGAGTTTACATACCCTTTCTGAGTTTTGGTCTAAAACTGGTTTTTGGTGAAGGTTAATTCTGTGCTTGGATGTTTAATCCTGTGTTTATTGATGGGATAATTTTCCCTATTCAGCTTCAACAAGCAACAGCTATTGTTGTGATTTAATTATTTGTATTGTGTTCAATTTTTTTCTTGCCTCATGGTTTCTTTTTCTATCTGGGGAGGGGATCTTTCTCACTGCTTTAGTACTATCTGGCACTGTCCTTTTAGGGTATACTTCCAAGAGGCAGGATGCAAGCTTGGCACTGGTATTTTAATGCCTTTCTGGGGACATGTGACCTTCCTTAAATCTGGATGATTTCCTTAGGATATCTTGTGAGGTGAGTGAGACCATCTGGTATTTCTAAGTGGTGCAATGGATCTAAGGATTGCTTTTCCTGGTGTGCTTTTTCTGGAGAGCTTAAATGACCTCTCTGCTAAAGGGTTTCACTTTATTGAGCAAGAGTTGGCTGCTTGATAGTTATCACTGCATTTTAACTATTTTCATTCCTCAAGGTACTCTGGTACTCTGCCTGATTTGTAACTCGGGCTTGCATGGTATTTTTAATCTAATGATTGGTATTTAGGGCAGCTTTTTGCAAGCAAAGAAGCTTTTTGAATTTTTGTACAGGTAATCCTTGACTTACAACAGTTCATTTAGTGACCATTCAAAGTTGCAATGGCAACTGAAAAAAGTGACTTATGACCATTTTTACACACTTATGACCATTGCATCGTCCCCACTGTCATGAGATGCCAGGTAAGGAGAAGTACCCCTTGACATGAGTGATGTCGAGTTGGCCATACTCATCCAGTCACATGATCACCAAGCCATACCCACCAATTAAGCCATGCCCACAGAACCAGTTGTTAAAAAAACTGAATCCCACCCCTGCATCCAAGTCTCCAAACAGTTTTAGATTATAGCCCAAAAAAGAGTAAAGTCAAGAAAAATAGAAAAAATAAAATTCCTTATTAGTCTTCAGGTTCTTCAAACCCTAATCCTTTCTTTTCTTGATTGATTTAATATATTTGTAATCCACTTAAACCCACAAATCTCCCAAAGTTCAACCATTCAAATTCATATAGTTTTTTTAAGATGGCGACAGCGCCTGCATGTGTTTGTAGATGGTGCTCCGAAGTCTTGTGCAGAGAGGTTTTTGAAGAATTTGAAGAAAGAAATAAGCTTGATAAACTGCGAGTCTGGAATTTGTTGAAGAAACAGAGTGAAGAAACTGATAGGCCAAGAGCTGGTAGAGTGGAATAGTCGGAAAGTGGCAGTTGAAGGTAAGACAGAGAGTCAGAGCAGAGGAGGTGGACAATTTTACAATTGTGTGGCTTCCCTGATCTCACCCTGGACTCCTCTGGCTGAAGCTAAACCCTGATCTGAGAACCCAAGAGTCAGCAGCTGCATCTATGAATTGATGGTGTGGGTCATCTAATGAAGGCAGAGCTGACAGAAGAGAAAAGCTTCTCTAGCCTTTGTTGGCAGCTGGGCCTTCTCATGTTTAATAAAACTGTGGAGAGTGGCAAGCTGCTGTTGGGATTTTCTGAGGTTAACTGATGAGTGGGAGCTTGGAACTATGAACTTCATGAGAGGACTACACAGCTTCTAAATTTCTATTACAGCATAGCAGGCCTTTCTGGCTATTTTTTCTGTTTCTGCGGAATTGTGGGTATTCTGTGGTCAGGTTTGGGAGGGATGCTTGGGGGATCCTGGGGCTGGGGGGAAAGTTGAATGAGAGTGTGTTGATCTCCTTTCCCCAGGTCAGCTGGGGATGAGGAGTGGCTCCTTGCTTACTGATGAGAGCAACTGATCAGGGTGCCACTTATGCTATGTTGGGACATAAGGCAGGCTGGATGTGACCCACAATAAGGAGGGAGTGATGTGAGTTTGATGACACTGAGAGCAAGTGCTTAAGGCTCACCTTGCCCCCTACTCAGTGTGAGTAGGAGTTTTTTTTCTTTCCCCTTTTTAAGGAACAGTATTGGGGATGAGTGATGGAATGGTTCTTAGGGAAAGCAGAGGAGGGCATCCTATTTCAGTGGTGTCAGGTAACAGGAGATATGGGAGACAAAGGAGAGGGTAGGCACAGGGAACGTGATCTCGGTGTTTAGTACAGGTCTTGTGTTCTGTCTCGTTGCACTCACCTCATTTTCCTAGTCAGCAGATCTGTGGTGGCCAGTCTTAGACTTCTGCTTTTAAATGTCAGATCAGACTGCAATAAGGCTATATCTGATCCTCGAAGAGAAGGCTGATCTAGCTGGCTGGCCCCAGAGGGAAGCATTTCTCTTGTAGAAACCCAAGTGGGTTATCAATCCTGGCACTAGTGTAGACCTCAGGGCCAGGGAGGAGGTGTGACTGTTGTTATCAGAGAATCTCGTAGGCTCCAGAGGCACTGTTCTACAAGTGCCCAGCTGTGAGACTCTTTTTCTTAGGTTGAGCTCAAGGGATCAGGTGGGATTGCTGCTGCTGTGCCAGCCTCCCAGCTGTGTGACAGTTTCCCTAACTGAGCTCTTGGACCATACTGCCCAGCTGGTGGTGGAATTCCCCAGGCATATAGTTCTGGGGGATATCAACCTGCCTTCTCTGTGGTCAGGGTCAGAGGTAGCCCAAGATTTCATGGAAACCATGACTTCCATGGGCCTGTCCCAGATAATCCAGAGCCCAACTAGTAATAGTGGTCACACACCCAATTTGGTGTTCTTGTCAGAGCAGGGTCTATGACCTGGAATTGGTGGACCTGTCCTTGATTTCCTTGTCATGGTTGGATCACAGTCTGGTGGCAATGAGTTTCTCAAAAGCTGCACCCCCCACAGGGAGGCAGGGCTTATTATATTGGTCCACCCCCATCAACTAATGGACCTGGATGGGTTCCACAAGGAGCTGGATAACTGCAGATCTACTGTGTAGTCCAGTTTGGAATAGGAAGGTGACTGAGGCTCTGGGTATGATTGCACTCTTGTGACCTCTCCTTACCTGTAGACCTCTCTGTGCCCCATGGTATATAGAAGAACTAAGAGGGATGAAACACATGAAGAGATGTCTAGAACACCACTGGCAGAAGACAGGGATGAACTCAATTGAACATGGATAACAGCTGCTACTAAGGCCTACCTTGTGGCAATTCATGCAGCAAATACTTCTCCACACTAATTGTGTCTGTAGATAATCACCTAGAGGTTCTCTTTAAGGTAAACTGTCTCTTGCTAGGGAAGGAGGAGATTGAGGTCCATTGAAGGAGTGCATTGAGGAATTTGCAGATTTTCTGGAAGGCAAAATCACTTGAATTTATTCCCAGTTAGATGCTGGCATGGTTGCTGGTCTGATGGAAGCTCCTGAGGCACATTCTTGCCCTGTTATCTGGGAACAGTTTGACCCTGTTGCTCCTGAGGAAGTGGACAGGATCCTAGGGAGTATGTGTGCAAGTACCAGTGTTTTAGACCCATGTCCCTCCTGGCTTGTGAAAGTTTCCCAAGAAGTGACATGCAGGTGGACTCTGGCAGTGATTAATGCTTCCCTACAGGATTTCAGTTGGCTTTAACAGGTCTGGTCAGGAAAGCAATGGCCATCTCTTTTCTTCCTGCTGGATTGAGAGCTTCTCCATGTTAACCAAGGAGCATATGTCCTCTCTGTCTTCATCACCCCTCCAGGATAATTTGGGTCCCACAGAACCTCCTGGCTGGTCAAATTCAACATGATTCCATGGAGCCCCATGGAGATGCATCGTATCACTGCATCAGCCCCACCTCCTCCCACGGTAGTTTTATTTTTAATACTTTTGGGCATGGTGTTTCTTGTCTTCTTCTTTTTCAGTATTTATTTATTTATCTAATGCCAAGTTTTCAAGTAAGGAAAGATCCTCTTGGTTTAACTATCCTAAATTGTCTTATCAGAAGGTTTGTCAATTTTCAGTTCATTTATGATGAATTTGGAAAGCATCAAGTCTACTACAAATCCTTAGGGAATATTAAATCTTTCCAGAACAAAAAGCTTTCTGCTTTCTATTATGTAATCCTTTTTATAACATTCGTAGAATTCCCTTCATGCACTATATAAAATGTTATGAATATATTTTGGGAATAGTTAGGATATGTAACATTTTGAACTTGATATTTTAGACTTCTTTAAATTTAAATTTATTCATGGATATTTTTTTTCTAAAATTAAAATTGCAATTCCAATTTAAATTAATAAATAAACAGAACACTCAAGCCAGAATTCATAAAAGTACAATGTAGAATGGGATCCCAAAGCTAGGAAATGGAAATTAAGCCCTAAAGGCACATTTTGACCTCCTATGTATTGCTAGTAATTACTCTGCAGAGGAGGGGAGATACTATTATATTTTCGACCAGCTGAACTTTAGAGGATGAGCATCTGGACACTCCTTAGTGGAAAACATTAATGCTGGATGCACCAAATCATGTCTAAAGTTGTTTTTCCCCTATAGGCTGTTCTTTCAGAGACTATTTTCTATGAAACTCTTAAGGGAATTGTAAGCTTGTCTACTTTATTTGCAGGATATATTCAGGATATATACAAAACAATGTTGTTTTAAAAAAAAATTGCAAGGAGGTTTACTAAATCATGGAATCTTTTTAACATATATAAAGAACACGTGCCATTTAAGGACCCAGGCAGTGAGTCTTTTGGAGTTTGTGCCAGTTATGACAGAGCTGGTTATTTTAACTCACTGCTTTTGATAGAAATTTGTTTTGGAACATGGAAAATCATGCTAGGTCACTGGAATGTTGGGGAAACATGAATTAGAGGCTAACTATTCAAATGGATAAAGCTTCAGCTAGGTAATTTCCTTTCAGATATTGCTACAAATCATTGTTTCCCTTTCATGTTCATTTTGGAGCAGTGACAGAATTATCAACTTCTGAGGACCATAGCAGCAGTGACATATTGACTGAAAGAGCAAAGTCAACATTAGGGGTCTAATTTTGGGGAAGCAAAAATCAAAAATCAAAATAGGTGGATGGCCTCTTAGTAGAGTTTCTCACACCTATATAGAAGCTTGCTTTAAACATTAGTCAGAAATAGCATCAACTATTGATAGTATATAAAAATGAGATAATACATACAGTCGTTTAAGCTTTACTAATACTGCGGAAAAAAAAAAGCAGTGAAATTTGTTATGTAATCTGAACCTCATATATATCCCAAATTCAGAAAAAAGGTGATTTATACTGTAATGAATTCTGTGAGCGTAATTAAAGGACAAACCCCATTTTGTTATGGTGGTTAAGGCATCAGCTGTTCTGTGAGTTGTGCATTCTTTATATTTGATGAAGAAACAAATAAATAGGCTAGAAACTGGGAGACTATGAGTTCTGATTCTACCTTAGACCCACAGCCACCACCCTGAGTTTTACTCAGCATTTGCCTAGCTTGGGCAGAGTTGAACAAGACTCTGGTTTTTATTTGAAGGTTTAGCTCTCTAAGTTGATAAAAGGTTAGATTTGTGTTCATTTTGTCCATATAAAATTGTTTCCTGGGCAGATTCTGAGTTAGAAGTCTTCTAACCCTTATGATATTGATATAAAAATTGGGAGGCCCCTTTCATTAAAATCCACTAGTGTTCAGGCTAAAGGTTACCTCTTTTTCGCCTTCTTGGGTTACTTTTAAAACAAAACATTGCCATAGCAACAGCTACTGCTGCTCCCTAGATAAGGTGTGCAGGAGTACTCAGTGCCAGCAGAGGAGAAAGTTCCTGTTCCAGTGAACATTGAATCCCTACACCAGCATCCCAGCTGGTAAGTTCTTCAGCTTTCTTGGTGGGTGAGATGGAGGGGGTAATGATTAATACAGTCTTCCTAAATAAGTTAAACAACTACCTGCCAACTCTGTGATAGTATATATGTTCCATTAGTAACCCCATAAACAACAACAACAAAAAAACCAATTTATCCAAAATAATAAGAAAACTTTATGCCAACAGATAAAGGCAGAATGTACCCATTACCACTGCAAACAAGAAAAAAATCTTCTATGCACAAAATCCACCCGTGCCTTCTATAACTTTGTAAACACCAAACTTAAAGACTCAAAAACCATCCCACTCCTAAAAGGTCCTAATGGGAAATGTTCCATCCGGAAAAACGCGAGGTAGACCGAGTTCCAACAAACAAAGTCTTTATTCAAGGAGCAACAGTAACGGAACAGTTTGGCTGAAGCCATGGCGGCCTTTTTATACAGGCTTGCCTGCCGGCTTGTAGCCAATGGCAGCTATTTAACTTTGCCGCCTTTCAGCGGCGCTTTTGGATTGGTTCCTAATGAACCAATCCAATGCTTAGTCTTTTAGCCAATCAGATTGCATAGTTTGGAGTATACCATTTTATTCAGAACACCCCTCCCCTTAGTTTAGTCCTACGTGGGTGACGTAGTCACGCAGGTAGGTGGAGCTTCTTCTGACTCTACTTGACTTGCGTTCATGCTCTTGCTGGAGACTTCGGCGTTTTTTGGACGGGATCGCTGTCTCTCCAGCTCTTCTCCATGGAACCGCATGGAAGGGTGAGTCAGCAAGGTTGCTACCCGCTTGAGTTACTCAGGCCAGTGGTTTTTGCCGCCTCGCCTCCTGGTTTTCCCGGGCAGGTCATGCTGGCTTTGCTGGCCCCTTCCAGGACGGGTCCTCTACCTGTGGATTATTCTGCCCGTTTCATCTAACCGTAAGTGTTCTTTTTGTTCTTTTTTGATTGGTTAGATGTTTGGTTTTAATTTTTAACAGTTCGTTTTTTCCTTCAGTATTAATTTCTTGTATCCCCCCCCTTTGTTTTGTTTTCAGTCGATTTTTTTGTTGGAGGTTGCGCGGTCGTATTTCCGCTCGATATTCGGGAATGAAGCTGGTCTATGTGCCGCTTCCATTCCTGCCATTAGACGGTAGAGCCAGTTAGACGGTAGGACCAGGGGCGCTGTTATTTGTGGTGATTGTGGCTGGAAGCCATAGAGGGCCCCCGGTAAAGTTCTTTGCGTAGACTAGGTTCGCAGATTTCAAATGTGCGGAAACGGCTGGAGGAGTCGAGGGGTTTCTCAAAGGTGTAATTTGTGATGTAACTATCAAATGTGATCTAAGTTTCCTCCCATTAACAATTCTGTGGGGCTTTTGTTAGTTTAAAGTGCTGGGGTTGATATGTTGGAGGGTGAGTAAATGGTCCACTTTGGTCCTGGAGATCCCATGGGTCCATTTTTTCCAAACCCTCCTTGGTAAACCTGACCATTTCTCTCAGCCTATCCATTTGCTGCTGGGTGGCTGCTGCGGTTAGTGCATGGGCGTATGCCTAAGGAGGCTAAATATTGTTCAATTGTATAGCGGTCAGTTGTGGCCCATTGTTGGACACCAGGACATCCGGCAACCCATGGGTTGCGAATATCTTGTTTAGCATTTTTATAACGGCGTCAGTTGTTGTAGATGACATTACTGCGACTTTCCTAACCAATTCGAGTATGCATCTACAACAATCAAGAAGTATGCCCCTGGTTGGACCCGCAAAGTCAATATGGATCTGAGACCAGGGGCCTCGTGGGTCTCCCAGTCCTTATAGGAGCTTGTGGTGGTGATGGCCTGGTTTTCTGGCAATTTATTGCATGTAGCAACCCAGTAACTCAAATATCTCTGTCTAAACCAAGGCCACCATACATAGCTCCTAGCCAGGCTTTTCATTTTCACGATGCCTGGGTGGCCTTCATGAAACATACCAAATCTTTAGTTTGCAATTTGGAAGGAATTAACCACCCCGATCACCCCACAATAAAACACCCTTTTTGGATTGACAGTTCAGTCTGTCTGGTCCGGAAAGGTTTAAAGTTTTCAGTTTTTTGGTTTTCCGGACAACCTTTACCTACCCAATTTTAAAAATGCGGGCAGTCACTGGGTCTTTTCCGCGGTTGCTCTGGCAACATCATGTGCGAGATTTGGGAGCTTGGGCAGGTTTCTATCTGTAGGGTGGTAATTGTTAGCGCCTGGTATTCCTCGTCCATTGGCAGCGGTGTTCGACTTAATGCGTCTGCATGGGAGATCTGTTTCCTGGGTCGATGTATCAAAGTGTAGGAGTATCGCTGCTAGGAATTCTGACCATCTAGTCATTGAGGAGATAAAATGTTCAGTGTGGGTTTGTTTCTGCCAAAATTCCTAGTAGTGGTTTATGGTCAGTTACGATTAAAAAAGTTCTCCCATAGAGGTACTCGTGAAAACGTTTAACTCCAGCGACAATTTGCCAGGCTTCTCTGTCTAGTCGAGTATAGTTGCATTCTGCTTTAGAAAGTGTTTTCGAGTAAAAGGTGACAGGTGCCTCTCTCCCATCAGACAGTTGGTGGCTCAGGATGGCAACCGACTCCAATGGTGAGGCGTCATAGGTGACCATCAATGGAAGTGTGTTACTAAACTGAATAACAGGTCTGAGGTTAACAGATTTTTTTTTATGCCTTGGAATGCTTTTTGTTCTCCATGCCGCCCCAAGTCCAACTAGTTTCTTATCCACTAAAATGATGTAACGGTTCAGCTATCATTGCCTTGTTGAGGGAGGAATACGTTATAGAAGTTTATTAGACCTAAAACGCTTGTATTCCGTTTTGTTTTTTGGCTGTGGTGCACCTCACCGTCAATTAAATACCCCAAAAATTCAACGCGATCAGTCCATTAAACAGCATTTTTCTTTTTTGACTTTTAGGCCAGATTCTCTAAATTTGTTAGCACTTCTTTCAGTCTTTTCTGCTAATTGGGTCGTGTTTTTAGCCAAAATTAGGAACGATCATCAAAAATATGGCATGACCCTTAATTCCATTTAGTAGGCTATTCCATAAGGCGTTTGGAAATGACTTGGGGCAACGCTCACTCCACAATTGAAGTCTGTTTTACATTTTGAATGACTCTCGTGAGTTAACATTGTTGTGCCTCAAGCCGTTATTGGGTCTTACTGGAAGCTGTTGATAATGCCTGGCTAAATCAAGCTTGGGCAAAAAATTTTTCCTCCCCCTAAGCGAGTGGCAAGTAAATGTTGCAACGATTGGTACAGGGGTATGCACTTGCTGCAAGTATCGGTTTCAGGGTAGCCTTGTGTCCTCCGCAGATGCGTACCGACCCATCAGGTTTAACGAGGTGTTACTATTCGGTGTCTCCCTCTAGATGTCATTGGTTCTATGACCCATGCTCAATAAATTTATTTAAACTGTTAATCATTGGCCTCTTTAAGGCAAAAGGGGACTTGTCTGGCCTTTTAATCTTCTAGGTGCTACTGAGGGTCTAAACTAAGGGAAAATTGGGGTCCCCTGGTACATCTAAGGTGCATCAAAGACGTCCTGGAAACTCTTGTATGCAGGCTCTTGCTCTTCCCCAATCAGTTGCGGCTACTTGGCCTCACCCGGGTTCATTCCAATGCCAATGGTGCAAACATTCGATGCTCCAGAGGCTGGGGCGTCCCGGTCGACTATGGTTAGAGGGGAGATTCAGCGTGGCTGTGTTTAATGTGACTAGGAAATGTTCCTAGACCTAAACACGCGGATTCGGCTTTCCTTGGTAGGTCTTTTGAGTAATTTTTGTTTCTGGAAGTTCTTTTAATTTAATGTTTGGAACCAGCCGTCTGATTGTGTTCCAGAACCATTGACAGAAGACCCTGAGTTGACTTTGTATCTCGCAGGGGCTTCCTTCATTTCTTACAACAATCTTGACTTTTCTCTCCGCTTTCCGTCTGGCGCTTCGCAATAGTGACAGTTTGATGGGGTCTTTTCTCGGTTGCCGGTTTTCGGTTGTTGCGCTCCCTTTCTTTCTGCTTGCTTGCTTCAGTCTGGTAGTGGGAGTTACTGTGTCTGGGCTGTTGTTTTTTCTCGAATCCTAGCATAGACCTTTTTTGATGTGTCCCCTTCTTCCTTGCAAGTCTACAGATGGCATCAAAGGAATCTGGCATCCGGCTCGAGGGTGTTTCCTCTGGCAGCCAGCGCATTCCCGCCAATTTCTTTCTTCTTTCCGCACCTTTTTGTTGCAATACAAGCGATTTGACCTCATCATCTCATCTCCAGTTTCTGATGGGCTGTCGAATTCTTCATGATGAGTTTGTGGTGGGAGCTTGCTTCTTTCTTGGTAGGGTTGTTCGCGTTTTGTTATTGGAGGTTCATTAGTTTTGATAGTGGCCGCTGACTTTTTCCGCGGCTTCTGTTGCCTGTGGTTCTGCTAATTGCTTCAGTCCACCTGTGATTATTGGGTTTATTTAGTAGTTTTACTTTGTAAGTTAGTCTCATCAACCCTAGACAACTCCGATCTCGCATGGCTTTCATCTAAGTTCAGGAATTCGCAAGCTCCCCCAGTTTTTCGGAGAGCTGCCACGAAGTCAGGCAATAGTTTCGCCTTCCTTCTGATCCTTTTGTAAGAATCGTGCCGCTTTGATAAGATTTGACACTATGGTGCGTAGTGGCCTTTAAACATTCGGTGAAGTTCAGACCAGGTTCCATTTGTTTTCACATCTCTGGGCTTTGCATGCTTTTGGCCATTTTAAATGGTTGTGTCCACAATGCATTTAGAATACAGCCTCCCTTTCCGCTGGTCTGAAGAGATCTCTTCCATCTCATTGCTCTCTAAGAAACTCAGGAACAGTTACGTAATGATTCCCAATCCTCTTTCTGTTGAAGTTGAAGGTGCGGGCGGCCGCGTTGTTCCAGCGCATTTCTTTAGTCTGGAATTCTTTCTCGCACAATGCCTCGGTCTCAGCGTTTAAGGAATGCTCCATGCTTCATCGCAAGTGTTCCGTCCGGAAAAACGTGATGGTAGCCGGGTTTTCTAACAAAAAAAGTTCTTTATTCAAGTAGGCAGCAGTAACACGGAACAATTTGGCTGAAGCCACGGCAAGCCTTTTTATACAGCGCTGCCTGCCGGCTTGTGGCCAATGGCAAGCTATTTAACTTTGCCGCCTTTCAAGCGGCTCTTTTGTGGTTCCTAATGAACCATCCAATGCTTAGTCTTTTTAGCCAATCAGATTGCATAATAGTTGGGAGATATACATTTTATACAGAACAGGAAAGACTATACCGATGAAAGCCATTAAGGCAAACCTCTTCACAACATTCTTCCAGTTCAGTCTTTGTTAACAAGTAATGGCTTATGCCCCACATTTCCTAAACATGAACAAACTATCAACAAATCAACAAATTGACTTTACTGAAGATAACTAGAAAATGCAATACACCACCTTAAATCAATCTTTATCTATTGGCGCCTATGCTTAATGTACATTCTTCTTACAAAGCTCTCCACTACCACTAGCTGAAACCATATATATGAGTTATGCATTCAGAACCAGCTCCTTACCAAACTAATGGTCTTTGCAACTGTCATCCTATTTTCAAAAAAGGTACCCCTGCTTAGGTTGAAAACTACAATAATCAATTGCATTGTGTTGCATACATGCATAGATTATGGGATATAATTATTAATACATGCATTATCTTCAACTCAGTGGTACATGACAAACTACTGATTAAAATTAAATTCTTACGGCATTTCTGGATCCCTTCACAAGTGGATTACTGCCTTCCTGTCAAATAGGCAACAAATAGTAAAAATAGGAAATACTCTATCAAACCCTGCACCAGTCATCAGCAGGATCCCACAAGGGAGCGTTCTAGGACCCACACTCTTTATACTATATATTAATGACCTTTGTGATCACCTTATTAGCAACTGTGTCCACTTTGCTGATGATGTAAAACTATTCAACACCACCATCAATGCTACTGTCCTTCAAAAAGACCTTGATTAAATGTTTAAATGGTCTAACAGTTGGCAACTCCAAATCTCTACCAACAAATGCTCTGTCCTACACATTGATAAAAAAAAATCTATACACCAAATATAAGCCAGGCGGACATGACCTTGTTGATGACCCTCACTTTGTCAAGGATCTTGGAATTCTAATATCAAATGATCTAAGCACCAAAGCTCACTGCAACAGTATTGCCAAAAAGGCTTTAAAAGTTGTAAATTTTATTTTACAGAGCTTCTCCTCTGATAATACTGATTTGCAAACTAGGGCATTCAAAACCTGTGCAAGAACAACACTTGAATTCAGCTCTGCTGTCTGGAATCCACATTGTATATCAAACATAAATACAATTGAACAGGTCCAGAAGTATTTTACCAGAAGAGTACTACATTCCTCTGTTCTCAACAGAATACCCTTACCAGTTAATGAATATTTCAGCTTTAACAACACAACAGCACAGAACAGATAAAAACAAAATGTAAACCACTCCAAACTTAATTGCAGGAAGTACGATTCTGCTACAGAGTGATCAATGTCTGGAACTCACTACCTGATTCTGTTGTCACCTGCTCAAACCCCGAGTCCTTTACCCACAAACTAACCTCAATTGACCTCACCCTATTCCTAAGAGGTCTATAAGGGGTGTGCATAAGCATGCAATTGTGCCTACAATCCCTGTCCTATTGTCCCCAATTATTAGTTCCTATTTCTTATATTTAAATTTATGTTTGTTCTTGTTTCTGTTTTATTGTAAGCTCTTGACAAAATAAAATAAATAAACAAATAAATAAATAAATAAACAATTAAAAAAAATAAGAAAAGTCATGGATCACAAGAAAATGCCCTATCAGAGGATTCTACTTTGGCAAAGTTTAAACTTGTGAACTGACAGCTGTGAACTGGAAAGCTGATTCCATATACATGCAGGCATGCTCACATATGCACAATTGGTATTTGAATGTTAGTTTTAGCCTGAGTCACATGATTCACATGGTGATTCACATTATTCACATGGTGGTGAGTAATTTTGAATTACAATTTAATTCTGAATATATTTCAGTTCAATTTATCACATTCAAGGGAATTCATGCTATTATTGTAGTACTAATGTGTTATTTAACTTTAAATATATAGTGTTAAGCCAGTTCAATAGTAAGAATTCCACTGTAATCAGAGTGAAAGTCAGATTTTGTGTGAAATTTTTATTTCGGTGTGTACATCACACTGGTACATTAGGTGAGTTATATTCTACACACTTCAAGGATAACTGCTTTTTAAAAAACTTTTCTTCTTTCAATTTTTTAAAAAAGTGTTGCTTTTAGAAAATATTTCACTCAGTCTTCAATCTGTGTAGTCCATACTATTTAAATTCCTGTTAAAAATTTTAAAGCATGAAAAATTTTATATACCTCCTACTCCAATGATAGTTTATACAGTTTAATTTAATGTTGCCTTAAGGGAAATGTTGAAGTATACTTTTTATTTGAGAAAAGATATAATTTTTTTCAAAAACTAGATATCTTAGTTCCTCACATATTTCTTTAAGAATCTAATTTCTTTGTGCTTATTCTGTGTGCTTTCCTTGTGCTCATTAGCTCTGAAAAATTTGAAATTCTTTACAAGGAAATGATCTGCCTAAAAGTCAGGGAGGCATTTCTCTTAAAGCCCATGTCACACTGCACCAACGGATGCAAAGAGGATGTAAAACAGACAAAAAAGCTTGCCGTCCGTTGGAAA